>JABXWE010005190.1:0-12067 GCA_014611495.1 Limonius californicus
ATTCCACCTTCATGGTATCACTAGAAGTATCTGAATCATCGGCACCCTCCGATTCTGAATCAGATTCCCCAATTGAAATAATGAAAGGAAAAATATTTTCAAACGATAGATTTCCCATATGTTTTGTTCAGTCTTCCGAAATAAGTTTTTCACAATGCTCACAGAAATTTTGCCACATGTCGGAAATACATTTTGAAAGAGCCTCACGCCATAAATTTGCAACCTTGTCTTTCGATTTTGGCTGCGAATTTATGTGCTTATTGTAATAGGTCTTACAAAACCCCCACGCCATTTCAATTGGATTGTATTGACAATGGTATGGAGGCAATCGAAGAACCTCATAGTTGCGCTTTTTCAAAATTTCGTCAGTTACGTATCTTTTATTTCCGTCTGCTGTAAAAGGTTTAATTAACTCCCAAAGTTTTTTCTTAGTAATTTTGCCCTGAATTTCGACATTGTGGTGGTTAACCAACCATTCCTGCAATACACCTTTTTTGCAAGAAAATGTGGGCGGCTTGTCAAACTGCACTGAATGATAAGGTGCGTTGTCCATAACCACGACAAATTTTCCTTGCAACTTGTCCAAAGCAGGAATCAGCTGATTAACCAACCAATTTTGAAAAATTTCCCCATTCATGGTTTTATGATAGTTCCTGTCGTTGTTCTTTGAGTCTAGTAACATGTCGCCCCCTTCCAAAAAGCCTAAATTACATCCCGCATTCAAAATCGTGAACCTCTTCCCCTCACTTTTAATTTTGGCTGGGTTACTTTTAAGATCGGTTTCGTGTACCCATTGACGACTCGCGGATCCATTTTGGTAGATCCACGTTTCGTCTAGGTACACGAATGTCACATTTTCACTAGAATTTTGATATTGGAGAAATTGTCTCAAAAATTTAATTTTGGATGCAACGACGTGTTTTTGTTCACATAAAATTTTGCGTCCATTCACCATTTTGTGTTTGTAACCCATTGATTTACTTACTCCGTGGTGCGACGGTCCATGAAGGGCCTTGACCTCCCGGCTGGGTCACAAAACTGTATTTTACGTGCGCGGTAGTCACTCGCGCCCAACCCCCTGGAACGTGTTCAAGGGGTGTCTTCTTTGCTTTTCCTAACTTTTGTACAGTTGCAATCGTGTTGTAATCTTTTGTTCACTGCTCCTCCCCCAACTTTTTGGCATCCCTTATGATCATTTTCCACTCCTTTCGGTCTTGTGCCTTTTCTCTCCATCTTGTGACTCCTATCTCTTTAAGGTCCTTTTCTACTTCCTCTAACCACCGTAGGCGTGGTCTCCCTCTGCTTCTCCTTCCTTCAGGCTTACTTTCCAATACTTTTTTGACTCCTCTCAGAGGCTGCATACGTTGCACATGTCCTACCCACTTATTCGCTTACTTTTAATTTCCGCAGATATGTTTGGTTCTTCATACCGTGTCCTTAGTTCCTGATTCGTTAGTACTCGCCATACCCCACCCTCATTCACCGGCCCGTATATTTTCTTAAGGATTTTTCGCTCCCAAGTATCCAGCATTTTCATTTCGGTTTTAGTTATGCACCACGTTTCTGCCGCGTACGTCACCACCGGTTTTATAACTGTCTTATACACTTTCACTTTGCTCTTCACTGAGAGTGCTTTAGATTTTAGCATGTCTCTTAACCCGTAATAACATTTGTTGCCTGCTACAATTCTGGCTCTCACCTCTTCACCTATTTCATTTCCTTCGTTGATTATGGAGCATAGGTATTTGAAATTGTTGGTCCTTTCGTATTGTTGTCGGTTCAGAGTAATTGCATTGACATTCCCGTGGGGGTTTCTGTTCCTGGTGGTTATCATATATTTCGTTTTGTCCACGTTTATCTTTAGCCCTTGTGTGGCTGCCGCTTCCTCCAGATACTCATATACATCCTGCAAGTCTCTCGTTCTACTTATAACGTCAATGTCATCCGCATATGCTAGTATTTGGCATTGTCTGTTAAAGATCGACCCTCCCGGGTTAGCTGGTACCCTTCGCATTATTCTCTCCAGTGCAAAGTTGAACAGGGTAGTTGACATTGCATCTCCCTGTCTTAGCCCATTGTTGATTGTGAAGTCTTCCGACAGCTGATCTTGGATTTTAACCTTAGCTTTTGTTTCCGTTAAACACATTTTCACCAATCTTATAAGCTTTCTTGGTACTCCTAATTCGTCTAACCCGCTGAATAGTTCACTCCTGATTATGGTATCGTAGGCTTGGCAAAAGTCTATGAACAGGTGGTGTAGCTCGATGTTATACTCTCCGAATTTTTCGAGGATTTGTCTGATCGCAAATATTTGGTCCGTCGTCGATCTACCTCTTCTGAAGCCGCATTGATAGTCTCCCACCGTCTTCTCCATCCATGGGTTTAACCTCTTTTCTATTACCTTACTTAATATCTTGTACCCCAGGTTAAGCAGCGCTATCCCTCTGTAGTTGTTGCAACTGGTCTTGTCTCCTTTCTTGTGGATTGGGCATATGATTGCCATACTCCATTCCTTGGACATTATTTCCTTTTCCCATACCTTCTCGATTAACTCATGTACTTGATTCACTATTACTGGCCCTCCATATTTCACCATTTCCGCTGTGATATGGTCTTCCCCCGGGGATTTATGGCTTTCAAGTGCTTTTATAACTTGTTCGACTTCGCTGCGCGTTGGCAGTTCCACTGTATCATCTCCCCCTTGGTCCTCCCATAATTCTTCTGTCATCTGTGGTTCACCGTTCTCCGAATTTAAGAGTTTTTCAAAATACTCCTTCCATCTTCTGATTATTTCTAATTTGTTACCTATTAAATTTCCTTCTTCATCTTTGCATAATTGTGTTCTTGGCTGGAACCCTTTTTTTGGCCTTTAACCTCTTTATAAAATATTCTCGTCTTCCCTCTATTTCTCGCTTCTTCCATCTCCTCCAGTTTTGTCTGTTCGTATTTTCTCTTCTTCTCTCTGCATTTCGCATTTGCTATCCTTCTTTTGTCCTTTTGTTTTGAGAAAGAAATCGAATACCAAACAATAAACTAACAAATGAAAAGGACTTCAAGAAAATGCCTCTTGGAACGTCCGAAGAGTATTTGACTAATGTAGATGGAATCGCCCTAAGTTTAGTCGCTTGGAAAGATAATAAGGTAGTAAACATGTAATCTTCTTGTCATGGTGAACTACGTATTACAAATATCAAATGATTTGACAGAAAATTAAAAGATAAAATAGAAATTAATCGTCCAAACGACATACAGGAGTACAACAAACATATGAGAGGAGTCGACATGCTTGATAGGTTCATTGGTCGGTACAAAATTCCAAAAAGTGGTACCTACGTATATTTTTTCACTTATTAGATGTGACAATAATAAACGCATGGCTTTTATATAAGAGAGCAATAAAAGAACGAGGAGAATCAGCAGCTTTCCAAACATTGTTTTTGTGGCAATTTTGCCTGGAAGTGACAGAGCGTCTATGCCTTATAGGGGCCAACAAACCAAAAAAGAGAGGAAGACCAAATAGCCAAGTAGATGAAGCTGTGGCTGCCAAAAGTCGCAAAGGGTCCGCATCACACATTCCACCGAAAAATGTGCGACTGGATGAAAGTTCTCACTGGATAAAGTAAGACAGTACGCGACAAAGATGTAAACTACCACAATGCAAAGGGTTTACTCACTTTAAATGTGAAAAGTGTGCAGTAAATGTGTGCCTCACAAAAGACAGAAACTGTTTTAGATTGTTCCATGTGTAAGTCACATTTCACATGATATATCTAATGTTCATGGTGTTACATATTTGCAAAATTCGTTTTTCTTTAAATAATTAAAATTTATATGGAAATAAATTTTATTCTGTATTTTTCCCAAAAACAACACAAACTGAAACCATAACGAATTTTCGTAAAAGAAAATATTAAATCATGAAATGAAGGGTTAAAAACCTTTAAAAACACTAGTACGACTTAGGCTGTAATCACCGCACATAGTTTTCAGCGTTTCATTCTCTGATGGAGTACTTCCTAGCTTATAGTAAAATTTAACATTCATTCCTTACTCCATAGCGACTGGCAGAAACACGATGTGCAGGTTAGCATTCTAACTATTCAATCATCCCTTGACCATTCTGTATTGCTAAAACTGTGAACTATTGTACATTACTTTACTTTTGGTTTTAATTTGCGTGTCTGCAGTTTCAACCCGGGGATTAAACTGCCGAATGTTGTATATCGGCTTTGTTACATAAAAACTGCCTGTATTATTAGTATTTGTGACTGGTGTAAGTACACATAATGTATTTGACATTTTTTGTTACATAATACTTTACGCTACTTTACGCTAAGTGCTAGAAATGATTTTAATATTACTAATAATATAGAGTAAACATTGTGCACAAAATAAGAAATCTATATTGTGAGCCGCAGCTTGGGTAAAACAGTTCTTGTTGCAATACTACACATCATAAATATGGGCCAAATAGCAACGACTTACTTAATTTTATTAACACTGTGCGGGGTGTGTAATTCCCTAATAGCGCCAAGTACATCATACAAAAACCCACAGAATATCGTAGGATGCATATCATTTTTAATAAGAGAGTTATTTAGCCCCGAAGACACATTATACTTTATTTTTGAGTCTATCCAGGAAGAATTAATCCTACATGAAGTTATTAATCCACGTCTTGTTATAAAAATAAATGGAATTATACGAAACAAATTCAATTATTACAATAACTATGTAATATTTACTAATGGTGAAGAGACGTTACAGAATACCTTAATAACATTGAAAGGAAGTCCAGTTTGGCATGAAAAAGAAAGCCCTAGAGGAAAATTTTTGGTAGTTGTTTCAACACAATATAATCTGAAAGATATATTTAAGATTCTATGGTCATACGATATTGTTAATGCAATCGTCATAGTCCATGAAAAAGCCGTTATAAAATTATATACTGCCAATCCATATACAGAACAAAGTAAATGTGGTAAAACGTTGCAGTTACATGTCCCCCAAATTTGTGATCAGAACGCAACAACTGATTTCTTGGGAAACCTTAAAAGTTTAGATGGATGCACCCTCCGCATAATCCATCGTTATGGCCAACTAAATGTCAGAGATGATATGAATAAAGAACCTGTAGCTAGTATCTTAATACGTTTGGTGTATTTAATCATTGAACGTCTGAAAATGGAAATCGCGTTTCAGGCTGCCGAAGACGAGAAGAAAGCTTTGTATAGTCAAAATAATACCATAAGTATTATTCCCAACCTTATTAGAACATCCCAGAATTTTGAAGACTTTGATATAAGCGATGTGATATATCAGGATAAGCTTATTTGGGTCGTACCAAGGCAAACCGAAGGTTTTGATTATGATAAACTGCTTTCTGGTTTTCAGAATACACTATGGGTAATGATTGTTACAGTTTTCCTTGTAACTGGAGTAGTATGGTATCTGTTTGGACGAAGCGCACAGATCAACAGTTTTAAGAGTTTTGTAAAATGCCAGTTGATAATTTTTGCTTTTTCTGTTTCCACCCCAATATCCATTCAAACCCCTGGAACACCACAGAGATTACTAGTACTATTCTACGCATTGTTTTCAATTCATATTAACATTGCATTCCGAGGCAAGCTTATCAGTGTTTTAACTAATCACGAACATAGAGGTCTAATTACCACAATCGAAGAACTTGCAAACTCTGATCTTGCTGTTATAGTTCACGAAAGTGTGGAACGAAGAATACTTGAAAATAAAGACAACCCAATATTCAAGAAATTAGAAGAGAGACTGATTGTACAACACAAGCTGACCGTATACGACAATTTAAAGAAAGTTGCATATCATAACAATTACAGTACGCATATTGGAGAAAGACTTTTAAACAAGATGTACACCAAGGAAAAGCGTAAGGTAGTTACGATAAGCACAAAAACGGGTATGAAGGCATTAGAAATGTCTGTATTCATGAGAAAGGGTCATTATTTTATGACTACATACAATAAACTAAGTCAAAGATTAATTGAAAGTGGTTTTCATGAAAAAATTCTGTCCGACGGAAACAAACATCACTTTGAAAGAGAAAAATCTGATCAGAAAACCGTTTTGACATTTCAACACTTGTATGAAGTGTTTATATTGTGGCTATTTAGCCTAGTAGTTGCCACGGGAACATTTACGTTGGAACTACTTACGTTTTATTTCCGTAATATTATAAAACGTAAAGTATTCGGTGCAATATCTAAATATATACAATTTAAATAGAATCCAGTGTTTGGCAAACTATTGCATAATATTAACTTTAGCCCTGATGGCACCAGACCTAAATCTTACCACTACTGCGTGATGGCCTATAAACTATTCGGAAAAAATTAAGGTACATCACATCTCCATGCTTCGTTACTCGTAACAATTACAAAATGTTCTTAACTTGTCGATTCAGCAATCATTAGAATACCTTCCCAGAACACATTTGCTCGGTAACAACGAGACGTTGAATGAGATTTTCGTATAATTACAGAAAAAGTTTAAGTGCTACAAATTGATTATTATAACAACGCATAACATTATATTCGATTATCTGAATAAGTTTTATATACATAATATTCCATAGTTTAGAAACTATATCAGTTTCAGTATCCTCTCTCAAGTACATGGACCCTAAAGGTATAAAGATACAGTCTTTGTTGTTAAGGGTCTTTTCGTACTGCTAGGCACCGTCCTCTCTTCTCACATGCTCCTCCTTAACACTACGGTGGAAACGCAGAAGACCTACAGTACAACGTCTAATTAGAAAAATAAAATTTCAGTGAAGATTTTTGCCATAAAGTGCCACGCTTGCCAACCGAATAAAAGAATTTTGTACGTGGCGGGTTGTAGCACAATATTTTGGGATGGACCGTTCTGCAAACAGAACTACCACCACTCAAGAAGAAGGAGCTGAAGATACAGGACCAACGCATGGTTATTCAAATTTAGCACGTGGCCAACCGGATGGGAGAATAGCGTGTGGCGGGTTGCAGCACGATATTTCTGCCTTGTTTTTCCTAGAAATTGAATGCTCTGCAACCTGAACTACCACCACTCAAAAAGAAGAAGATGAAGATACAATGCCAACGCATGGTTATTCAAACTTAGTATGTGGCCAACCGCATGGAAGAATAGTGTGTGGCGGGTTGCAGCACGAAATGTCTGCGTTGTTTTGCCTAGAAATCGAATGCTCTGCAAACTGAACTACCACTACTCAAGAAGAAGTAAATCATAATACAGTACCAACGCATGGTTATTCAAATTTAGCATGTGGCCAACCGGATGGAACAATAGTGTGTGGCGAGTTGCAGTGCGAGACTTTTATAAGCTGCGTTGTTCCGTCTAGAAATCGAAAACACTGTAAACTAACTACCACCACTCAAAAACAAGAAGATGAAGATACAGTACCAACGCATGTTTATTCAAATTGACCATGTGACCAACCGGATGGGAGAATAGCGTGTGGCGGGTTGCAGCACGAAATGTCTGCGTTGTTTTGCCTAGAAATCGAATGCTCTGCCAACTGAACTACCGCCGCTCAAGAAGAAGATCAAGATACAGTACAAACGCATGGTTATGCATATTCAGCATGTGGCTAACCGGATTGGAGAATTGTGTGTGGCGGGTTGCAGCATGAGATGTTTATACGCTGCGTAGTTTTTCTTAGAAATCGAACGCTACGCAAACTGAACCAACACCACTCAAGTAGAAGAAGATGATACAGTACAAATGCATGGTTATGCAAACTCAGTACGCGGCCAACTGGATTGGAGAATTGAGTGTAGCGGGTTGTGGAACAAAGTATTTATTCAAGAATTTTAGATATTGTAGAAGCGCTTTACCATGTGAGATAGGACCAGAAATTAAGATGAAAATAAAGTAAAAACATATATTTAGGCAAATTCAATACGAGATTCGAAATAGATTTTAAAATGCTCCAGAAAATTATATTTAGACTCTACTTACCTTCCTTTATTTAGTAAACAAAGTGCCCTAATAATTAAAATTTTAGGCATTATTGGCAATTTATACAATCTTATATCTTACAATATATTCTGTTTGCAAGTGCACCTTATATAATTGATGTTTGTAATAGTGTAGTTGTAAGTAATACTTTCAATATGAATATTAATAGTTATGAAACACTGCTGTGCATCTTTATTAAAACAAAATCTAGGCTATTATTTGTAATTCATTAAATAAAGCAGGATAAAAGTAATGTGATATATACAGGCCCGGCTGGAAGTTTTATTAGGTCTCGAGAAAAAGTTATTAATGATCCCCACAATATTTGCAAAAAATAATTTTTTTATTGAATTAACTTACAGTTCTATTAGACATTAGACAAACATTAAATACATACAGTTCAATACTCAACAAAAAATAATATACAGACAAAATACATTTTTTATTATTATTGCGTATCTTCTACAGCGTTTTGTTTTTCCAAGTATTGTTCTATTACATAGTCAAAATCAATTTGCCTTGCTAATTGTTATTCTATACATAACATGGCGAAGCCGTCTAATATTTCTTGCCCCAAGGTTGATCTGAAATTTTTTTTCTGGAAGCTGTGGTCTTCGGGAGCTACAGATACAGACAGGAGTCGTTAGCATATACTTAATGATACATATACAGGGAGTAACATGAAGTGATGCTACCCACCACTCCCGAAGAAGTTATGGAGAAAGTTTCACAATACGCTAAAAAAGTGAATACTGAAACAATTCATTTCTTTATTTTTGATATTATACAGGGTGTCTCATGACGTAAGGTGACTACTTCGTGTACGTAATCTTTAGACCAAATGTAGTTAAAAATTCTAATAAAGTTATGTCCTAAAGTAAACGGTTTTCAAAATACATAGTTATAAAGTATTATTTATTAAATAATTACAATTTCAGAAAAGCCAATATTTATTTTTATTTTATTTAAAATTCACTATAAAGATTGTTCAAAATAGCCACCGTTGCTCTCAAGACACATTCTAGTTCTTCCTAAGAAAGATCTGGTTGCCCTACATATCATGTTGTTATTCCAAATTAGTTCTGCTACCTCAAACATGCGTTTCCTAAGATCTTCAACAGTCTCTGACGGTGTGTGGTATACCACATCATTCATATGACCCCAGCAATATTAATCTAAACAAGTTAAGTTCGGAGATTCTTTGCGTCAGCGTTGCTGTTCTCCTCTACCAATAACACGTTCTTCAAACCGTTGATTCAAAAATTGTCTTACACGTAACGCAAAGTGCGCATGGACACAATCGTGCTGGTACCACATACAAAGTATAATCGCCAGAGGGACATCATCTAACAATCCTCCCAAATGATTTTCTAGAACATTTAAATATCTGCGGCCGGTTACATGGTTCTCAAAAACGAATGGACCAATGAGCGTCTTATCAATAATTCCACACCAGATATTCACTGAAAACCTATGTTGATAATTTGACACTGATATTGTGTGGATTCTCCAAATCCCAAGACTCGCTGTTCTTTCTGGTCATTAATCCATCCCTTGCAAATGTTGCCTCATCCATGCATAAAATTCTATTACATAAGTTTCGTATAAATAATCCAGCTGCAAAATTCCATACGACATTTAGCTTTGCGTATCCACGACACCCAACATCTACTCAGTAGGTAGTATATAAGGTGTAACAATAAGTAAAAATAGTTTACTAGTGCAAAAAAGAATTACGGTGATACGTTTGCTCGTTTTCATCGTAGACGCCAAAATGTAAAGAAAGTCTCAAAACAAAGTGCTTTTTGATCACAAAGCAGAAACTCATAAAATTAGGAATTGGACACAGTAAACCGGTCAATTTTTACTTTTTCAATGCTTCTGAGTTCAAAATGCTTTGTTAAAAGGTGGTCGATCTATGCGATATGTAGCAAACCAGCTCCAATCGACTCCATCTGTTATCTGCAGAGCTTGGCATAGGTACCAAGAAACGGGTAGATATTCCAGGAGAATTGGACAAGGCAGTGAAAAAAAACTACCCCTCGGGAAAACCGGTATATTGTTAATTTTTGTTTTCGCCGACGAACTGCTACTGCTCGTGAGCTACAAAACCTACTCCGAAATGCCACTGGTGCGACAATTTCTGATCAGACGATTAGAAGACGACTCAAAGAACTCACTGTGACTTCTCGCAGACCTGTGCGACCTCCTCGCTTGAGCAGGAATCACAAAGTTAATCGTCTAAACTTTGCCTGCGAACATGTTCAATGGCAACTTCGACACTGGAGGTCTGTACTTTTTACAGACGAGTCGCGGTTTTGTCTAACTCGTTGCGATGGTCGTATACGAGTGTATAGACGTCCTGCAGAACGATACACTGCCGCGTGTATACAGGAAGTGGACCGATTCGGAGCTGGATCGCTCATGGTGTGGGGTGGTATACTAATACCACCCCACATATACTATATAGATGGTCGCCCAAACTTGGTTGTCGTTCCCCAACGTCTCAACGCACAAATTTATGTTAAGACGATTCTTTAAGAGCATTTGTGCCATTTGCGAACAATTTCGGCTATGGCTTCATTCTACAACAGGATAATTGTAGAGTTCATACCGCTAATTTAACAACAAACTTCCTCCAGGAACAAGAAATTCAACTGGTGGGGTGGCCAGCCATGAGTCCAGACTTAAATGCCATCGAACACGTTTGGGATTTACTCGACAGGCGCATTAGGAAGCATCCAGCTGCACTTCCGGCTCTTCAGGTGTTGGCTGAGGCCCTTGTGGAAGAATGGCGAAATCTACAAGACATGTGAAGACGTCTTATTCGCAGCGTGCCTCGACGTTGCCAGGCTGTTATTGAAGCTAATGGAGGGCACACGCGCTACTAAAGCTTGGTATTCGGGCGTTAACAGAATTTCCATTACATTTTAAATGATAAAACACATTTCGATTTTGGTAGTCTTCTCAATAGTTTGGTGTTACTCAAGAAACCCGTTTAATTAGAGCATATTTGTTGTTTGTATCTTGTTAAGTAACGTTGAAAGAACAATATGCTAAAGTTGATACTTGCGTCTGTCTTTAAATTGAAAAATTATGCACGGCTAAAGAAGTGTACCCCTAATTTTGTTGAGCAGTGTATCATGAAATTCTTTCAGAGAAACGTCCAGTATATATAATAACTGTCATTCATAATTCTAATAGTTCGAATATTTAAATGTAAACTGACCAGTGCTTCCATAGGAAAGTATTGTAAATAATTTGGCGAACAACCATTTGGTACAACACTTGCGCATGCATATATCTCCCTCAATAGGAAACGTTCGTTCACAGATGTATGACAATCGGTAATAATACGCACGCTAAGTAAAAAAGAAATAATCGCATAATGGCACCCTCACATTGGCAACTACGCTGGATGACCGTTTTACCGTCAGTAACGTTATTTTTATACAGTTTGGTGCCAATTTTTACCAGATTTGTATTAGTGCTAGAATATCATAATGTATAATTGAAATATATTCACAGGGTGCCATGTGGTCACTAGCTACAACGGATGTCACACTATGCAAAATATATGTGTATATATTGCTATGTATATTCTTAATAGATAATAATGAAACTAAAAAGCCCCACGTTGGCTTGCGTCATAAATATATGCTATGAATTATTTATTTATAAAATTAAATTATTATTAAACTCAAATAAATTTTCTTTACCTCGGCTAGCTCGTAAAATTAAATTTTTAAGTTGGTTACGCCAATAACACAAATTAAAATATACCAGCATATAAAAACATAAATATCGGAGGGTTTTTTAGTTCGTGACCTCGCCTCAGATAGTTATAAAATACAGTAATCAATTTAACACACATACATAATAAATTCAAATAAAGTTATCTGTATTTCTTCAAAAATGTTGCCATCCAGTGTACATCTAAAAATGTTACGGTCCAGTGTACATCTGAATTTCCTAGAAATGCACTGTAAGCAGATTCCCGCCAATTTTAGCAAGACAGCATCAGTTCGATTCTTGATCCCACTGCATTCATGACCTCGATCATTGGTAAATCAAT
>JABXWE010005191.1:0-74968 GCA_014611495.1 Limonius californicus
TTACCTATAGCCTCTTAGTTTATTACTCAACTAGAATTTTCTTTAAATACCTTTGCTAGAAACTGACAAGTATATGATTTTTAGAAACCTTAGGAACAAAGTGATATTTTCATTAATACTTTTAAAAAATTAACCTAAATACAGAAATTGCATCTGAAGTTTCATTAATCACATGTAATTACATTTTTTTGTCTGTTATGAATTTTTTACGAATTCTGTCATATTGGTTGATTGGAAGATAATCTGTATTGTTACTAAATGGAAAATAAATAGATTATTAAAAAATATATATGAGGATGATGATGATGATGATGAAGTATAATAAGTATTGAACCTTTCTAGAAAATTTTTCTTCAACATAGAGGGGAAATAATTTTGACGCATAAGGTAACCTCCCCATTCAACAACTTAGGTTCTAGGTACCCCACCAAAAAAATTTCAAATGGTAATATCCACTTCACTATAGGCAATAGTAAAATCTACACTCAACATTTTGGAAGGTTTGTTGCAGAATAGCTGGAAATTCCTGAACTATCCTTCCAATCCAAGTTAATTCGTATACTTAGCTACAGTAAATGTGAGACCATCCTAATTAAATTTCCTTGTTTGTTAAACGTTTCCCTATCAGAAACGTAAGGCGGTAAAACCATTTGAAATATGTAGCTCTTACATCATGTTTTTTAGGTTTCTTCGTGTGAACATATTCATACTAAGTTAATAACATCAGAGAATAATAGATAATGGAGGTATGTTTTTGTAGATTGCAAATTTATCAAGAGTTGACGTTTTGTATTGTATCTGGATTTAAGACAAAACTAATAATACAATTTCTTGAACGTGGTTGTTTTCTTTGAAAAATTATAGTAAATAGGCGTGTTCTATGCATTTCATCCTAAAAATTTAAATGGCAAGAGCTATCAAAAGACTCGATAAATTTGTTTTACAGGTGTTCTTATTTTTGGATTCCTAGCATTAGTTCCCGTCGAAATGTCCAAAATTTCAGGGTAGCAATTGTTTTGGAGCATTTATGGAATGATTGGACGGCATTGGCTGACCATATGATTGCGTAAACATTTGAAAGTTTTTTTTACGTCAATGTCACGTCGTATTTCGTAGTTGTCGCTATTTTCTTTGGACATTTAAAAGAGTTTATTTGATTTCAGAAAGAGTTGAGTTACTTGCGTTTCTTTTGGGATACAACGAATGTGCCAGTAGATGCGCCGAATTGTTCAACTAACATCATACAGATACGTAAGAGAATCGTAAGTGTGTCTTGGAGAAAATTGTGAGAGACCGGATCTGTCGCAAATAAAAAGCGAAGTGCTGAAAATCTGGTAAGAAATGAAGCGGTGGAAGTTGCGGTTCTGGGTCACGTTGTTGTCGATGCTACGTTGAGTACAAGATAAATGACTATTGTATTGGAGGTATTAGTCGAACCAGTATTTAAATTGTGAATATTGAAACAAAGTTTTATCCCTACAAGATGTATTTGCCAGAACTAACTAAATGAAGAAGACAGAACCACTGTTTGAACATTTGTGAAGCGTGAACGCTTCATAAATAGTTTTTTTAACGTTTGTTTCCCCGACAACGCACTTTTTTCGTAAGTAGTACAGTCAATTGCTTTTGATCAGATTCTAATCTGTGGATATTTCACGAAACAGATAGCCACTACCCCGAAAAATTAAATGTTGTTGCTTGCATTTTTGGTTTGGCCCTTCTCTTACCTGGTAATTTGCCTGGATAAATGTATTTGGTATTGTTACAAGACAACATTGATTCAACAATGTTAATTGACATTAGAGAGGATGATAATCATGATCTCGAAGATCATTTTGATATTCCAGCAGGAATGAACTCCCCCGCATTATGTATACTGGTTGTTCGACAGTATTTCGGTCGAAGGTTTCCGGGTCAATGGATTGTAAGAAGAGACGCTATTGAATGGCCCGCAAGGTCGTCAGATTGATCTCCGTTAGATTTCTTTTTGTGAGGTCATTTAAAGAGTAGAATTTACATAACCCAACCCGATCCATTGCAAGATTATTACAACGTATAATAAACGAATGCCGTCTAATCACTCCAGAATGTGGGACGATATTTTGAACAGAACCATTATTACTGTATGGACGCGGGTGGTGCTTATTTCAAACATTTACGAGGGCAACCTTTTAAGTTTTTACAAATGACCACTAGGTGGCGCTATCGAGATGTGACATTACTATTGTCGTAAAATTTGACATTTGTCATTGTGAAAACAGTGGCAGCTTAGAAATTGACCGAGTAGTTTGTTTATGGTGAGCGTTTAAAAAGAGCAATTTTGTGAAAAAATGGGAAACTTGACGTCGTGAAGGTTATCATTGGATGATCTTTTACGATTTTAGTAAAGGTTTAACTGAACAATAATGCATAGAATCGATTCGATCAACTTTTAGTAATGAAGCACCATTGGTTTGCAAAATTTCGTCATGGTCGTATGTCCGTCAGTGATGGACTTCGTTAAGATCGGCCAAAATCGGTTCATATTCCAAACAACATCGATGCTATGCGCAACATGAGTGAATAATGAAGAAGATCGGCATGTGACTTACAGTGAGATAGAGGCATCCTTAGGCATACGAAAGACTGCAGTATATTCGATTTTGGATGAATATTTAACTGTAAAAATGATCTGTTCCCGATGGATTCCGCATAATTTGACCGAAGCTCAAACAACGGTCGTGTTAATTGGTCTATGAAAATGCTCAAAAATTCGATTGAGGAACTGCATAATCTGCATACAACATTGTAACAGATGACGAAACTTGGATATATTCGTAGGAACCGGAAACTAAGCAACTATCCACTGTTTAGGTGTTCCAAGATGAACCGAATCCCACAAAAGTTGTTCGTTCACGAAGCTCTTCCAAAAAAATGAACGCTTGTTTCTTCGGTTGTACTAGACATGCCGCACCATTCCTTTAGAAGATCGAAGAATGGATGGTATACAACAATTTGTTTGCGGGAAGTCATCGACGAAGTCAAGAACAACCGAAAACGTCGCATCATTCTTCATCATGACAATGCCAGCTCTCACACAGCACGTCAAATAATTGAGTATTTGAAGGAGAAAAACATCGAATTAATGTCTCATTGTCGGTATTCACCTGATTTATTGCCTGACGACGGCCGTTGAAGCCTTCAAACACCATGTTTTTCAGATAGATACTTCAGAGTGGAAAAAAATGTTTAGAGAATTGGTTTGAACGCACGCTACAGTATATAATTCTTAAAGGCGAATATTTTGAAAAGTAAAAAGACAGTTTGTTCCAAAATATTTTTTTTTCGTTCTTAGTTTTTGTAATAACTTAATAGGCTGCTCTCGTACTACCCAGAAATTTTGGACTGCATTTCTGCAGGAACTAATGCTCGGAATCCAAAACTAAAAACAGTACTGTAAAAGAAATCCATCGCGCTTTCAAATCGCATGTCTTTTAATATCCCTTGTCAAATTTTTAGTGTGAAATTCACCACAATATTTGAGTTGAAGATAGCTGAACGGACATAACCGTATTATTTGTCCCTCTGACAAATTAATTGCACGTATTTTTTTAAAGAATTGAGGTTTAGTGTCACAAAATACGACTCTATCGTTTGCGGTGGACCACCCTGTCTGTAAATCCTTGACTAATGTGTATATGCATAGAAATATTTTTCCTGTAAATATCCCAAAATATGAGTATTTTTTATATGTAAGCTCCGGTAACCTCGCTGAGCAAACCACTTTACCAACCTATACTGAAATTGTTGAGTATCAGTATAGTCTTTATTTCAAAATATTGCTATTAAAATCAATCGATACTTCCTAACTGATTTTGAAATCAAATTAAAACAAATTAAAAGACTATATTAACTGGCCGATGGTTGATTAAATTGAAACAAAATTAGTTTAATTAAACACATTACAACTGGCTGTGCTTATTAATATATCCAAAATATTGAATCTACCTACCTAAGATATAATTCAAAGGAACTTATTACTGGGTTTTTAAATTAAAAAGTCTTTCTTTAACTTCATTGCAAAAATTTAGTAATGATTTTATTCTATGATTGTCATAACTACTTATTTATTTTCAATACCATGAAAAACATATTTTTTCAAATTATGTTTTATTAATTGAATATGAATTATTAAACTGCATTGCCGTTAAGCCCAAAATGAAACGAAAATGATTTCCTAACGGGAACAGAGCGAATATCTGGTTGGTTCGTAAACGATCGCCTTCTTCACATTGTTGACTATCACTTTGTGGTCTCGGTGGCAGTTGCAAAGCTTCACGAGTTAGTGAAATGTAGTTTCCCTCTAAAAGCGATCGTAGATCATGGCGTAATGGCGCTATGAATCTCGATGTCCACACTGATCAAATTTAATCCTTAGAACTCCACAACCATTTGTTACAGAGTCAGTGTTTGACCGGCTAGAGCGATGTTCTGTGCATTGGATCTGTTATTTACGGCGACCCATAAGATTTCTTGTAATAGATGCTTAAGAGATTAGTTTTTAATTGGACACAGAATTAAATACCCTAGTTTTTCTGCCCCCAAATCAAATTATTATTCAACAAGATGAAATAGCTTTATAAATGAAATTTGTGGCTCAAACTGCAAACGTTTCTAACGAACAAAACAAATAGTGAAAATTTTAAACTTTATTTTTGTAGATATAAACGGTTACCCAATTACATTATCGAATGTATATGAGTAACATACAGAGTAAATACGAGAAGAACTGCAAACAACTGTTTTAAGTCAATTCTCCACGGTAGTAAAGAATACAGGGACGAGGAATTTAACAACATTGAGTAAATCTGTTCTACAAATATTTTGTTTTGCTTAACAACAACGCATTGATTTTTTTTTGACAATTTATCACAGTGATTTGGAAATGCCAAATAAAAAATTAGTGGTGAAATCGATATCAAAATATGAGGCGAATAGTCAAGATGAGTAGTCACATAATTCTATTTATTTTCAGCACCGTACTCGTATTTTAACTTACGACAATATTTTTGAAAAATTTACATCAATGTTGTTTTTCTGACTTGTTATACTCATTAAGTGTTCTTAAACAACCTACGGTAGAGTTTTTACGTCCTTACATGATCACCCGGTATATTTAAATTACGTTAATAAAATCACTTAATAAAAAACATGACAAGGCCCTTAAATGAAGAAGAAGAGAAAGAACGAAACGTATATGTCATTTCTTCTTTGTATTATTTGTCTTCTTCAACTACTTTTTCTTGTTTTTTTCTCCTTCTTCGTCTTGTTCACTTTCTTCTTCCACTTCTTTTCCTTGATCATTTTCTCCTTATTGTTTTTGATTCTCTTCTGCTTCGTATTATAGGATTTTTTTTGCTTACTGTACGGAAGATGACGCTTAACTCTCATGCATGAACACGAACTTTTAAAGCGAAAAGTGCAGTAATTTTCTCGAAAACATACAATTCCTTCTTCTGATTCAAGTACTGTAAATAATGCTTGGTTCTTAAATTGAGCTTCTGGTAACATTGGCATTGATAAAACTGTCGGTTTTAATATAAATAAATATTTAAATACAGAATATGCTAGGATTATCTGTAGAGGATATTAAAGCAAGCAGGTCGGTTTTGTGTTAAGCCATTTCTGTTTTCTCCCAGTCTACATTTTTAAACGTACCATAGCTTCTCATCCATTTTGATAGGGTTGGAAAATGCATCATTTACGGATCTTTTTTCGTCTTTTGAAAGAACTACTATGCCCATTAACGTCTATAAAATGACCCATAATAAAGTATATCCAAGTAGCAAACCTTTCATAGCTAAATTTTGAAATAATTTTCATTCTTTTGCTACGTACGAGGGGGGATCCAAAAAAAACGGGAATTTCGTCATAACTTCTTTATTTCTCATTATTTTAACACCAAATTTTAATCACCTTCAAAGTATTCGCCATTGACCACAACGCACTTCTCCAAACGATTCTTCCATTGTTCAAAACAGTTTTTAAATTCACTCATCGGGATGTCCTTTAAGCCTTCCAGCGTTTTTTTTTCACCTCCTCCACAGTGGCAAAACGCTTTCCTTTCATATTCCTTTTGAGTCGAGGGAACAAAAAGAAGTCACAGGGGGCTAGATCCGGTGAGTATGGGGGGTGGACAATCGGTGTCATGGCGTTTTTGGTCAAAAATTGCTTCACGGAAAGGGCGGTGTGGGCCGGCGCGTTGTCATGATGGAAGAACCAGTCGCCTGTGCGCCAAAGATCTGCCCTTTTCTTCCGAATACTCTCCCTCAATCTTTTCAAAACCTCCAAGTAGAACTTCTGGTTGACAGTTTGACCCGGGGGAACGAACTCCGCGTGCACAACACCTCCGCAATCGAAGAAACAAATGAGCATTGTCTTGATGTTTGACTTCACTTGGCGAGCTTTTTTGGGACGAGGAGAGCCAGCTGTCTTCCACTGGATTGATTGCTGCTTTGTTTCGGGGTCGTATCCATAGCACCACGATTCATCACCAGTAATCACCTTGGAAAAAAAATCAGGGTCCTCTTCGAGCTGATTTTGAAGCTCAAAACATGCCTGAAGTCGACGCTCCCTTTGCTCGTCTGTGAGAAGGCGCGGGATGAATTTGGCTGCAACCCTTCTCATGTGCAAATCACACTAACGGACATGTGGTCAAACAATAGGTTCCCCCACTCTCCCGCCCCTCCACAGCGTACTTCCCGGAACTTATGGGTCCCCCCTCGTACATATCAATTTATTGGTGGCAACATGTTCATGTAGTTAGTTTAAAAATAATCTGTTTTAGTATAGAAGAAAATAACATTAAAATGGTTTTTGTTAACCTTTGAGAACGTTTTAACCAACATTATTCTATAGAAAGGTTGCATTATTGTTAGTTAAAAAGGTCCAAATAACAGCATCTGTACTAGTTCATCGGAAAGGTTACTATGGAAACAAGTAATTTCTAGAAGGAATGAAAATATGAAAAGAACTGTCTTCGCAATTTTGAAGTTATCACTCAAAAGTCTCTAACGGCTATTCCAAGAGGTTACCACCTTCAATTTCTGTTTTTATTCGTATTTACGGGAAATTGCTTAAAGAAACCGATTTTATGGGTCCAATTCGCACTACACCTAATTATTTCAAAGTTAGCATTCATTGGGTAATAAATGAAATATCTAATATTGCAGTAAGCATGTTAGAATTTAGTTTAGCGCTACCCACATAAGTAAACTTATTCAAAAGATAACTAAAAGTTAACTAGTTAAAAATACAAGGTCACCATTAGTCAATCAAAAGTTAGCCTGTGGGTCAACTATGTCACAAATAAGTTAACCATAGAACAACCTTAAGGAATGCTTAAAGTCGCTAGAAGGTTAACCATAAAAGATGTCCAAAAGTTAACGTTGAAAACCGTTCTTTGGCCATCTCCCCAACATACCCAAAAGCTATACAAAAATACAAGGTCACCATTAGTCAATCAAAAATTAGCCTGTGGGTTAACTATGTCACAAATTAGTTAACCATAGAACAACCCTAAAGAATCCTCAAAGTCCCTAGAAGGTTAACCATAAAAGATGTCCAAAAGTTAACGTTGAAAGTCGTTTTTTGGCCATCTCCCCAACATACCCAAAAATTATGTTCTGTGGTTAACCTTTATAATATCCCTTGAAGGTACCCTTAGGTTATCATTGAAGAATGTGCAAATGCTAACCACACAGACTATAAAAAAGTGAACTGAGAAACATAATTAAAGGGTAACTGCTCCTAGCTTCTATCCAAAAAATGCTTTTACGGTTTGAATTGAGATGATCATTTAATTTCTTACAGAATGAGTAAATAAAAAATGCATAAACAAATAATTGCTATTTCTTACTAGACAAATATTTTAAATACAACAATGTACTTAGACAAAGTAATTTTAATAAGAGTAAATTCGGTTCTACTCGCAAAGCAGGCAACGTAAGTACCTATGACTAATATAAGCATACCAGAAGATTCTTGGATATTCCAAAATTTACTCTCTTTCTTTTGTGTTGTGGATTTATTTGAACAAATACCAAAAGAATTTAAGGGCCACCTTTTACTTAAGAAAAGATTATCTCAAGAGTTAAAATTATGGTAACTATGAAGGTTGTCGCTTTACTATTACGCTAGTGTGGAATGTAACCGCGTGGGGTTGTCCAAAAATTAACCAAGAAAGATGGCACGAGAATAGAAACAATTATCTACGACGATAGCTTAAATAAATATAAACACCTAATATGATTTATTATAATATGGGCTAATCAACAATATTTCTGTTTTTCTTACTATATTTGTTACCCATTTCTGTAAGGAAGTAATGGAAAAGCGGAAGGTGAATAATAATAACATTACATTTAAGATACAGTTGTAAATAATTTTCTTACTAATTACAGGGCAATACGATATTCTCCCAATAGCTAAAAAGACTTTTTTTGACTATTTTTAAACCCAATTGCAATATACTTAGTTATTCAGAACATTATGAGCAACTATTACCAACTTTAATGGTTGTCTTTAAGCTGGCATTTACAAGCATCACTTTGTTAATTTTTAAAACCTGTTATTACGCATGTAACCGAAAACTAACCGCAGTAGGTCGTTTTAAAGATATCAAACTGTAAGGTGCACTTGAAAGGTAGTCAAAAGTCAACCTTTAGGTTGCGATAAAATTAACTATTTAGAATAATTATTCGTCAACTTTAAGTTGAACATAACGGATACAGTAGTTTTGGTACCCACTATGGATGCACTAAGGACGCCTATAAGTTACAACAGATAGGTCATCTTTCCAGGTTAAGAAATGATCATGTTGTGGACACTCAAGGTTAATTTTAACTTATGTGGGTATTTAGTGCATCGGTTTAAAACGTTCATAGACGTTATCGGATATATAAATTCCATTACTAGTGATTCTCCAATTGCGCACCTTTGTGATTCTGGTAGCTCATCACTTTTCTAATTTTTCCATTCCAATGTTTCTTTGGATGTCTTCTTTTTCATTTTTGTCCTGATATCCATTGCAGAGGTTCTTTAGGTAGCCTCCCTCCCTGCTACCCGTCTGCCATTCTCTGAACGTAACTGTACCATATTAATTGAGAGTATCCTGCGCCTGTCATGACTGTATCTTTTAGGTTCATCTTTTGGCGTATTTCATCATTTTTTATTCGATACTTTAGGGATATTCCTGCTGATCTTCTTAAAGCATACATTTCTGTTGACTATGATTGCCTTTGGTTTTTTTTTGTGATTCACTATGTTTTGAATTCATAAAATAAGTCTTATATAAAATAAGTTTTATCGAAGATATATACCTACTTCATCAATAACTCTCTAATTTTAAAATAATCCGCTTTTGTTCCAACACATAAGTATTTTGTTTTTGTATATTTATGGCATCATCCCACTCTTTGTAGACTTTTTCAACTTGCGCGTCATATATAATCCAAGTTCTCTTTATCTTCGGCTAATTCTATCTGAATTGCATTGTATGTGTTATGGACAATGTTATTCATTGGGCATTATTTATACCGCCTTTTTGTGAATATGCTCAGTTTCATATGAAATGCACCACCCATAAAAAATAAAGCTCCCTTTAACTGCACATCACAAGGCTGTTAGGCTTGTTTGGTATCAAGAGCGACGGCGTTGGAATCAGCAATGAAACGACATTGTTTTCAGTGACGATTCAAGACTTTGTTTGTGGGTAAATGACGGCCGTTGGAAGGTACGTCGATATCGAGGAGAAAGACGAAATCTAGAGTTTGTTGAAAGACGCCATACAGCTTTAACAACTGGAGTTATGGTTGGGGGTGCGATTTTTTTTTGGTAGAAGATCACCTCTTGTGTTCGTCGTTTAAATGCTTATCGCTATATTGATAATGTCCTGGAACCGGTGTTAGTACCATTCATGCAGACGTTGCCAAACGGTATTTTCCAACAGGATAACGCACGTCAACACACTGCAAACATTACTAGAACGTACCTCCAACAAGCACAATTGCAAATGTTGCCCTGGCATGCACGATCACCGGACTTATCGCCGGTCGAACATCTTTGGGACATGATGGGCCGGCGACTAAGATTATTGCCAACAATTCCCAACAATTTAGACGAGCTGAGATGCCAACTTGAGGTTATATGAAACGAGATACCCCAGGAGAACATAGACCACTTGATAGAAAGTATGCCACGACGAGTAAATGTTTGCATCGCTGTTCATGGCGATGTTACACATTATTAATTTTGTTATCGTTGTTGTTATTGTGTTCTTATAATTGTTACACTTTATATGAAAACCTGATCATTTCATACGCAATAATGAAACATTATTTAAGCAAAGTTTCAAACCCGTAGCTTTCTTTTTTTCATATGAAACGAAGTGTACTTAGTTATTCACAACAGTATGAGCAACTATTATCAACTATAATGGTTGTCTTTAAGCAGGCATTTACAAGTATCATTTTGTTGATTTTTAAAACTTGTTATACAGCACGTAGCCGAAAACTAACCACAGTAGGTTGTTTTAAAGATACCCAACTGTAAGGTGTACTTGAAAGGTACTCAAAAGTCAACCTTTTGGTTGCGTTAGAATTAACTATTTAACCCTAGAACGCTAAGCTTCGTAAATTTTAGGACGGCGATTTTTATTTTCGGTTGCCATCTTACGGATTCTTTAGGTACCAAGCTCTGAGTCTCGCTATTCTCTTAAGCAGTGTTGATAATGAGTTTGAAGGTATAAGTTGAATTTTTAGTGTGATGTATGAACAGCTATAGTATCAACGTCGTAAATTTTACGAAAGGTTAGTCTTAACGTAACTTTTCTTTAATATTGCGCTATACGAAAATACACTATTTTTTTAGGTTAGTACTGTGTGTATTAACTTGTTGTACTTGGAAGTTATTATACAAGAATATGTCTAAAAATTGGGAAACAAACAGGCCTTTAACTCAAGCTGAACTTGAGAAAATTGCAGAAAACTTGATTTTAGAATCGGATGAAGAAGACAGCACACAGGAAAGTGGTAGTGAAACTGAGGATAACGTAGAGAGTGAGCATTTTGAAGACAGTGGAACGGAATACGAACCTTCAGAGGATGATAGCAGTGACGAATGTTGCCCTCCTAGAGCAAAAAAAAAGAAGACTTTTACAAGCAGAATCACATGAAGAAAGACACTCCGACGATCAAATATCTGTAGATGATTCCTTGCCTGCACTATCCAGAAGTAACGAAGATAATTCTGAACAACAGGAATATGAAGCATCTGATAAAGAAACACATCTACAACAACGAATCGTTAGAGTTGATGAGACAATTCGATCATCACAAGTTAGACTTAAAGGGAAAAATGGCCATCTATGGAGTGCAGTTCCCAAGTCGGCATCGAAAACTCCGCAACGAAATATACTTCATATTTTTCCAGCTCCTGTAACAAATTTCCAGAATGATCCTCTTCCGAACGAAACTCTTAATTTATTTATAACTGATTCTATGATTGATAAAATTGTTTTACATACAAATGTTATGATTGAAAAAAAATCTGCCAAATATAAAACAAAATGTGCTACAATATCCACTACTAATCTAAACGAAATAAAAGCATTACTAGGATTACTGGTATTGTCCGCTTATTTGAAAAGTAACCATTTGGCATCCAAAGAATTATTTGATGACAAAATATGTGGAGCTGTGTACAAAGCAGTCATGAGTCGTGAAAGGTTCAAGTTTTTATTGGATTGTTTACGTTTTGACAATAAAGAAACAAGAGACGAGAGAAAAAAAAAGATGCATTGGCGGCTATCAGGGAAATTTGGGATGAATTTATAGGTCAATGCAAAAATTCATATAGACCAAGCTCTTACGTAACTATTGACGAACAACTACTAGCTTTTCGAGGAAGATGTCCATTTCGAATGTACATTCCTAATAAGCCGTCGAAATATGGCTTAAAAATAGTTTTAATATGCGATGTTTCATCAAAATACATGTTAGACGCCATGCCATATTTAGGCAAAAGCACAAATACTAACGGAATGCCTTTAGGAGAATATTACGTTAAAACATTGTGCAAAACAATTTCAGGTTCCAATCGCAATATTACAATGGACAATTGGTTCACGAGTGTGAAACTAGCTGATGATTTATTAGCTCCGCCCTACAATCTCACCTTGGTTGGTACTATTAGAAAAAATAAACGTGAGATTCCCTCAGAAATGTTAGAAACCAAGAATCGCGATCCAGGCAACTTTAAATTTTGTTTTGACAAACAAAAAGTGCTAGTCTCCTACACGCCAAAGAAGAATAAAAACGTTCTACTTTTATCAACAATGCACCAAGGATGTACTATTTCAAAAACTTCAGGAAAACCAGAAATTATTGAGACTTACAATCAGACAAAAGGGTCAGTGGATACTTTGGATCAAATGTGTTCCAATATGAGTACCTCTAGAAAAACTAAGAGATGGCCTCTGTGTCTTTGGTATGGTATGCTAAATATTGCCTGCATAAATAGCTATATTTTATATAATGCCCATAGAGCAAAACGTCGTCAAAAATTAACCTCCAGAAAGTCATACATGTTAGATTTGTATAAATGTTTAGTAATGCCATGGCTAAAAGAACGAATCAAAGTACCTACTTTGCAACGCTCACTCCGTGAAAGTATTAGTCAGCTCCTAGAAGGGACAGTACAAGAAGACGAACAGAGAGTACTAGAAGAGGGCACAGTACCTAATAAGCTCAAGAGGACCACATGTGCGAAGTGCCCATCAAGAAAAAGACGAATGACTACTCACTTTTGCTTAAAGTGTAATAAGCCATTTTGTAATGAACACCGTGGAGATATTTGAAAACGTGTATTTAATGATATTATATTATAGTGTTTATGTTCAATAAATATATTTCCTAGTGTTTGCGTTGATTTTTTAAGCA
This sequence comes from Limonius californicus, assembly GCA_014611495.1. Taxonomy (NCBI): domain Eukaryota; kingdom Metazoa; phylum Arthropoda; class Insecta; order Coleoptera; family Elateridae; genus Limonius; species Limonius californicus. The sequence goes on from JABXWE010005191.1 coordinate 12,978, forward strand.
AAATACACATGAAAAAAATAAATTCGTAAAATTCACGAATGCTTAGTCTTAAGTTGTGTTAGAAATATGCTTAGCGTTCTAGGGTTAAAATAAGTATTTATCAATTTTAAGTCGAACGTAACGCTTACTATAGTTTTGGTGACCACTACCGATGCACAAACGATGCTTTTAAGTTGTACTAGGCAGGTCATATTTCCAGGTTAAGAAATGATCACGTTGTGGATAGTCAAGGTTAACTTTGGTTATTTGAGTATTTAGTTCATCGGCTTAAAAAGTTCATAAACGTTGTCGGTCATCTAAATTCTATTACTAATGGTTCTCCAATTGTATATCTTGGTGATTCTGGTAGCTCATCACTTTTCTAATTGTTCCATTCCAATGTTGCCATGGATGTATTCTTTTTCGTTTTTGTCCTATCCATTTCATAGGTTCTTTAGGTAGCTCTTCTACCCGTCTGTTATTCTCTGAACATGACCATACCATATTAATTGAGAATATTCTGGGCCTTTTATAATTGTATCTTCTAGATTCATCTTTTGGGCGTATTTCGTCATTTATGATTCGATACTTTAGGGATATACCTGCTGGTCTTCTTAAAGCATCCATTTCTGTTGCTCATGATCGCCTTTAGTTACTTTTTGTGATTCACCATGTTTTGAATCTATAAAATAAGTTGCTTTCAATTATTGTTCGGTATACGTCGTATCTTCTCCTACTGGTTTTCTGTCTATTCTATACATTATTAATCATAACATGCTAGTGTCTCTCGTGCTTATGTTATTTTTGATTTCATATCTTCATCTACTCCATTTTTATCGATGGTATATATCTCATCAATAACTCTCTAATATTTAAATTACCTGCATCTGCTTCAACACATAAGTATTTTGGTTTTGTATATTTATTCCATGATCCCATTCTCTGTAGACCTTTTCCAACTTGCGCGTCATATACGAGTATACTCCAAGTTTTCTTTATTCCCGCCTTTTAAAACCCCTTTTATTCTATGTATAAAATAATAAGTTTTTCTATTAATTAAAAATAAACAATTAGTTTTATTTGTTGTAAATCACGCATTCCAATATCGATTGTCTTTATGTGTAGTACTTGGCTAGTATGAATCCCAATTAATATCTTTGTCCGTAACATATATATTTTTATATTGTTTAATGGCATTCCCATTCCTGAGCATGTTTTGCATTTTCTTAAAGCTGCTCTTGTATACATTTACACAGGTTTACAGCAAGACTGTCGTAATCGCTTGGTGACTGGGAACGAATGTGAGAGTTGTCTTCCTAAATTTACTCTTAATGTTGCGTGTTCATATAGATTTTGTTGAGCTACAGCTACAAGAAGTGGTTTATTTGCCACTCCTGTAGTATTTCCCAGGTATACTTGTTTAATATAATATAATAATTAAAATTCAAATACTAACGTACTTTATTAGGGTTCGTAATTATTTGATTACATACATTTCTGGGGACTATCTATATGCTTCAACCTTCTAGAATACTAAAGCGACGTAAGTTTGGTTGCAAACGCTGTCACTATAAAATTTATTTACATTACTTAATTAACACAATTCGAAAGTATTCATAAATTATTTATAATTTAAAGAAGCAGTTACATATGTTAAAGATGTGGCTACAGTTGTAATAGCTGAAATTTGATACTGTATTGCTGCCATTCGCTGTCTATTTTGTGTCGAAGGTGTTGTTCAATCACTTCACTTATTTAATTATGAACGTTATGCAATTGCATGAAATCATTTACGATATTATGAAATTGTTCCTAAACCTACGTTCACACAGACACTGGACAGCATATAGCTAGGTCTCTAAGAGGTAAAACACTTAACGAAAAAATCCACATTATAAGATTGTTACAGTTATTATTAAGTTGAAGAGTTCCTCATGATGAGACAATTCTCGAGTGTGTGAACTTGAAAGTCGAGTTCGTCAAGTCAATTGTCGGTCAGCCAGAGCATCTGACAGTCTTCGGACTATTTTGTTTGTGTCACTTGCGACCGACGCAGCTCGATCGAACAGTAACGAAGAGAATACAGACGGCCGAATTATGAAAATGACGGTGTGTCGCTGCCACCCCAGAGACGGCCTCGGAATTGTATACACTCGTTCAACGAAAACTAAAACCGAAAAAGTATACTTAAACACAAATTTGAGGAGATCGTGCACTTCCTGTCCGATGAAGCTGTTGTACTGCTTGCGTTGCTGAAGTCCAGAGAGGAGGAGTCTGGGTGATGGATGCTCGGACAGCGACAGATAAACGCAAAACACATTGATTTAATGCTTTGAATTGTAGTTTGTTCCGAGGAACGAGTTCCCTTTTGTAATTAGAGTTTTTGTTTATTTTGCAGAATCAGGGAGCTTACTCGTGCGAAATTTATGCGTTTTTCGGGAAATGTTTCAAGTGCACGTTGAAAATATACTTCGGGAACGAAAGCTCCTCTAGGTACCTTCCCGGTGTTTTCTTAAATAAAAGAACTTTTAAGTTGCTGTTATCTATTCTGCTACTTGCAGCTACTTTAGGTTTTCAACTTTATTCCTTTTCCATGTTAGTTGCGTTTTTCAACCACGACAACTATTATTAAAGTTTGTAATTAGAAAAGTTAAACTATTTCTTCACATCATAGTCCTTTTTTCTAGGGCAATTGTTGTATTAGTAGTATTTTTTCGTATGCTGATGTTCATAATAATCTATAACTGCATGATGCCAGGTTCAAAGTAAATATGGGTGAAACTGTGTTTTTGCTATCACAAGTTTAACCGAGACTGTTCCGGTTAAATGATTGTGACAAAAACCTGTGACTTGGCTACGGAGCGTGACACTGTACCAACCATGGGGAATTGTTCTGACGTGACAAACATGATTAAAACGTGTAATTAGAAAGGATATATTATTTCTTGCTTTCATAATCTTTTTTTTCTAGGCACAGGTGTTCTCTTGGAGGTACTTCCGGTATGTTGATGTTTATAATACTCTGTAACTGCATGATGCCTGGTTCAAAGTAGATATGGGCCAAACCGATTTTTCTGTCACAGGTTTAACCGATAGTGTTCCGGTTAAATCACTGTGACAAGAACCTGTGACTTGGCTACGGAGCCTGACAACATACAAACCATGGGTAATTGTTCTGACGTGACAAATATGACTAAAATATGTAATTAGGAAAGTTATATTTTTTTTTGACCTCATAATCTTTTTTTTTTCTAAGGACAGGTGTTTTCTTGGCAGTACTTCCGGTATGTTGATGTTTATAATAATCTGTAAATGCATGATGCCTGATTCAAAGTAGACATGGGGCAAACTGTAATTTTTCTATGGCAGGTTTAAGGGACACTGTTCCGGTTAAATCACTGTGACAAAAACCTGTCACTTGGCTATGGAGTTTGACAACATAAAAACCATGGGTAATTGTTCTGACGTAACAAATACGACTAAAATATGTAATTAGAAAAGTTATATTATTTTTTGACCTCATAATCCTTTTCTTTCTAGGGACAGGTGTTTTCTTGGCAGTACTTCCGGTATGTTGATGTTTATAATAATCTGTAACTGCATTATGCCTGGTTCAAAGTAGACATGGGGCAAACTGTGATTTTTCTATCACAGGTTTAAGGGAGACAGTTCCGGTTAAGTCACTGTGAGAAAAACCTGTCACTTGGCTATGGAGTTTGACAACATAAAAACCATGGGTAATTGTTCTGACGTGACAAATACGACTAAAATATGTAATTAGAAAAGTTATATTCTTTTTTGACTTCATAATCCTTTTTTTTTCTAAGGACAGGTGTTTTCTTGGCAGTACTTCCGGTATGTTGATGTTTATAATAATCTGTAACTGCATTATGCCTGGTTCAAAGTAGACATGGGGCAAACTGTGATTTTTCTATCACAGGTTTAAGGGAGACAGTTCCGGTTAAGTCACTGTGACAAAAACCTGTCATTTGGCTATGGAGTTTGACAACATAAAAACCATGGGTAATTGTTCTGACGTGACAAATATGACTAAAATATGTAATTAGAAAAGTTATATTATTTTTTGACCTCATAATCCTTTTTTTCTAAGGACAGGTGTTTTCGTGGCAGTACTTCTGGTATGTTGATGTTTATAATAATCTGCAACTGCATGATGCCTGGTTCAAAGTAGACCTGGGCCAAACTTTGATTTTTCTATCACAGGTTTAACCGAAACTGTTCCGGTTAAATCACTGTGACAAGAACCTGTGACTTGGAGCCTGACAACATACAAACCATGGGGAATTCTTCTGACGTGACAAATATGACTAAAATATGTAATTAGAAAAGTTATATTATTTTTTGACTTCATAATCCTCTTTTTTTTTTCTAAGGACATGTGTTTTCTTTCATGATGCCTGGTTCAAAGTAGACATGGGCCAAACTGTAATTTTTCTGTCATAGGTTCAACAAAAACGGCTCTAGTTAAATTATTGTGATGAATCCTGTAATTTTGTTATGGAATGTGATACCACACATACTATCGTGACATGCTGTGACGTGACAGATATGTTTGAAGTTGGTAATTGCAAAAGAAAATAGATTATCACCTATGAATAGTTGTAACAACTCACGAGTTGATAGGAAAAATAAATTGTAATCATGATCATAGAAAATTACCATTATTAGGTACTTATGCAGTTCAACTACCTACTCATTGTGAAATACAAATCGACAATAAATTAGTAAAGGCAAATCAATATTAAAAGGGGACTGAAATTCACTGAAATTAGCAATATGCTTAGGAAATACTACAACTAATAAAGATTATGTAAAATTTCTAAATAAACCAGAATTTTAATCGAAAAAAGCAACAGATTTTAAACAAACACTTGTACCTTTTGAGAAAGTTTCATTCAAATTCCTGCAGGAAGATAAAGACATAATTGTTCTAGACAAACTGTAAGTAGTCATCACTCTGGCAGTATTCGTACAGCATGTTGGCTGACACCTTAACACATAGCCTTATATATCGTACTTGATAGTTATCAAACAATGTATCTGCTTATTTTTATTAACTACCTTCTTAAATATGTTTAAACGAGTATAAAAAACATTTTGTAAATGCAGAAATTTGACTTATAATAGATGAGGGTATAAAATAATCAATTGCATTGATGGTGAGGCTCTATACCCCATGAAACGGTTTGGCTTGCAAGGCGAAAGGTCAGAGCTCCCGCATCCTTACCCTCACATCCGATTATCGCGTGCCAAATTAAGGGCACGTGGTGATGTGGTGAGCATCAGACATTAGACATCCTCTGTTCATTAGAACGCAAGTACCCAATTATTTAAAGCGACTGGGTAGGTCGCTCGCCAGGCATCGAGTCGGAGGTTTGAACTCCCGACCTTCCGCCCCGGAGCTCAGTGCTCCAACTACTGGAACACACTGACGCTAATCAGTTGCATTAACCGTTGATTTTCTTCCGCTTATTGGCTTTGGTATATTACGTTCTACAATATCTTTCTCTATTTTACCCCATGTCTCCTCATTTTTAAGTATTATCTATTTTCGAAAGAAACATTTATATTCCATGTACTAGGTTCTTCCCGGTTGTCCTATCTTCTTTTCCGATATGATTGCTAATTAATTGTTGTATGTATTTATGTATGTATATATGTATTTTACATATTCATATTGTAAAACAGGGGTCGGCAAACTTTTTGAGGGGTTGGACTTAGCTATGATACTAATGACGATATCTTAAACTTCAGGAAGTGGTATAACTTTCGATCAAATCAATCTTGAATCCGCTCCAGCAGGAAGGGCACTGAAGCCAAGTTGTCGAGGCTCCGGGTATGTACCCTACATTCAGTATGCCAGCTGGCGTGGTGGAAGTCACCACCCTTTCGGTGAGTACCTGAGAGCTATTGAGGTTGTGGTAGGTTCTAGTATATTACGTCACAAATTCATTATTGTACAATTAGTTTTGTGATTACTGAAACCAATAGAAGGAACCAATCGAAATGTGGCGCTCGACAATCGGTCTTCGAAACCCTTGCAAATATTTCAATATTTTCTACATGTTAATCATAATTTTATGTTATGTCACTCAATTTTATACAGAATGATAAGGCATATTTACGAAACATTACGCGGGCCGCACGAAAACAATTTCCTTGAGAAAACTACGCGGATTGTACGAATGGTCCTAGAGGGCCGCGTGCGGCCCGCGGGTTGTGGGTTGCCGACCCCTGTTGTAGAAGTTGTAGATATTCTATCTCCTATATTCTGCGCTGCTATCACAATTACCATCTTCACTCTTAACCTATCTTCTTTACTAATCCGTCAGTATTACTACCAATTGGGATATTTAATTCTCTTAGAACTTCCAGATTTTTGAAAATTAAAGAACTAGGTATACCTTCAAGTACTGTATCAAATTGTTCCATTTAAGATATATTTTACATTATTTTCTTTCATTATGCTTGTTTACATGTTTGTATCTTTGCATATATTCAAATATCTAATCTAATTCTTGTACGTTAATCTGCACTTCTCTCGTCGTTAACAATATTTTACATGGAATCCGTATTAAATATTTTCGTATCCTCAAAACAAATAAGAGAAGGTATCATGCTTTCTTGAGAAGGTTAGCATCCTTGGCGTCATTCTTACTGTGGGCTTATGTTAATCGAATGGAGTAAGTATTACGCCGGAAAATAATCACCATAGTTGATTCTATGGCTGTTAAAACAGTCTTCTAATATTCTGCTCCTAAATAATTATAAATTTTCTCCCTTTACTTAATGTTGAAATATACTTAAAAACTGAAACTTTGGATGTATAAACTATGAGTATTCTAACAACTAATATTTAAATGAGACAATATTGTGTCGCGGCTACGCTCATGCGGGCACATTTTAAATGTTGAGTGGATACTGGACATAAAAAAAATAAAAAAATTTTTCTTCAATTTATTTTAAAACAAACTGTCTGAACACTATAGAAAACTGGCCATTTACCTGTTAGGAAATTTAATAAGAGTATTGTTTTCGAGGGTTCCGATTTTCATTTTTGTTCATTGACTTTCCATTACCGAAAATTAACGCTCACACGCTGCTATCCCGGTACCTCGAAGAGCAGCTTAAACCGTCGATTCCCTTAAGTTAGTGAGCCAAGGCACAAAATACTTAAGACAGTGTTAAAGTAGTAGCTGGGTGCGGAATATCCTTCGGCTACCCAGCAAAGATTTCTCATACCCAGTTTTTCTATTGCATCAATGAATGAAATCTGATTCAGAATACGTTGCACTACATGTACAATTGCTTTATGTATATGTGTTTTTGCTTCGAGTTTCTCATCTCTTTTGCCTGTATTTAACAATTTTCTGTTTATTCTTGCTTTGTACGTAATACCGATTATCCATTTTGCGATGTTTCTTAGTAGATTTTTCTTTCACAGCAATATCTTTTGTATAGATAGTCCTTCTTTATAGCTTCCTTAGAGATTCATCTTTTCATAAGCGTTTTCTATCTTTTTGTTGAAGTCTAAGTAATTTTTATGCTTGCAATAAATACTGACAAAATGTGGTGCATTTTACGGGAATTTTCGGAATTTATTATTCAAATTTTCAAAATTTGAGTGATTTTAGTTTGATGCCTTATCGAATGTTTCTGTCGCTTTTTCTAATGTAGATTATTTTTTACTGATATACAAAAGTGATGTAAATATACATGGTGGGACAACTAAGTTGTCCCCTTGAAAATGGTCAACCCAACATACACGTATCACAGTAACTCAGATTATTACATATTTTATAGTCTAGAAATGGGCCACAGTTACTTTCTGGCACGTTTATATCTTACTGCAGTATTTAACAGTTTCACTAACACTAATTCTATTAGTGTTTAAGAAGACAAGCACCGATTGGTGCAATCCTAGCATAGCAGAAACTAGAAAAGTTAGAAACAACAAAGAATAAATAGAAAGTTTTATTTGTGGCAGTAGATGTTAAAAATTGCCTCCATCCACTTCCACACATTTTACAATTCGTTATAAAAACGATCCCCAGATCCGAGCAAGGTTGTCCGGTGTAATTGATCTACACGACTCAATTATTCCATTTTGTAAATCATGATCTATTATTACTGGTGTTCGAAATAATATTTCTTTAATTATACGCCAAAGAAAAAACCCTACTGGAGTGATATCGCAGTTTCTTGGCGACTGTGGACGCGCAGCTCTTCCCCTAATCCAATTTCCTCCAAATACATTAGTTAAACAATTTCAAACACTCCAACGGTAGTGAGCATAACAACTATTATGTTCGTCATCCGGGTAAAACAAACATTTAAAGAACAAACTCTCTGAAAATGGGTAACACGTATCTAGTGTGAATTCCCTTATGCATAATAGTGTGAGTTATGCTTGTTCACTTCACCATTATTTGACAATATTAAACCTTATCGTTCAACAATACGAAATTTAAAAAAGAGTTGATTATGAAAGATGTTACTAAATTACAATCTTCTCTGAGCGTCATTTTCAAGCAGTTCGTGCACCAAAGTAACGTGATAGGGATAAAATACGTTTGCCTTCTATAAGTGATTTGTGTGTAAGTTGGGTTGCGTCAATAACTATTAAGATGGGGTAACTTAGCTGACCCACCCTGTATTTGCTTTATTATCCAGCAATATCCCATTAATGAGCAAGGGCCTCTCCTGTCTTATTATTTTCCTTAACTTTTTGATTACTACTATTTAGGGGGGTGGGGGCTTGTATAATAATAAATAAACTATATAATTTAATTATACTATTATTGTAAAATATAAATAAAAGTATTAGATTCGGTATTAGGTATCTAACCTATACATATGGGTTTCTGTGTTTCGTTTTGCTTTTTTAGTAATGTCTCATGTATTAAAAAGTTTTAATTTAATTGTTAAAACATGTATGTATAATATTTGCAAATTCTAATCAGCAACTATAACATAACCAAAGAAATGTCATTATGGAAATAACTACTGACATTTATATAAAACTCTTAACTACAGAAACATAGAAGTGATAATCTGATTTGTTCTTTAGCTGATACACTGGACATTTAGCAATTACTTATTTTTTGCTTTAATTCCGAATCCATCATTAATTTATTTTACATGCAAATCGACAGCAACGTTTAAAATTCATTGAATTTTTCTCTTCCCGCTGTTTTTTGGCGCGAGCAACAGGTGAAGCTAGAAGAGCTAACTTAGCAAGCAACCCTCGACCGAGCCACCCTAAACTTTTTATTCCCGCGAACGGAATGGTGGGTGACTATGAGAAAAGAAAATCACGACTACGGAAGAGAAAAATTGCAAGGCATGTCGTAACACTGGCACAGATCGTAAAAGGATGCATTAAGAATTTTCAAGTCCGCGATCAACGTTTCCTCCTTCAAATGTTGCGTTTCAAGTCGTAGGTTGAAAGGAGTCTGTTAAGTTTTAAATAATGTATTGCATTATTCTCATCTCTTTTGACACGTGCACCTTCGATCAATGTCAAGATGCTGTCAAGCAATCCATCGTTCTCTGAAGTTCGATCTTCGGCCTTCGATCTACTTTTGCAGACTACCTGTCACCTGTGATTGATTGAGCTGGATCGCAATTATCTGCGAAACTGGATCACAAAAATGTTAAGGATATTGGAGTAAGATAGTATATAAACTGCAATTGTTATCAATAACTTTTTTAAATGATAATTGTTGTATTTTTCTACACATTCTCTTCTACTAGATAACTAACTCTAGGCAAAATTCTGCGTTAATTTTTAAAGTTAAGATTACAGTGGAGACGCCAGGAAGTGCATGGTTTCGGTTTGCCATAAAATTAGATAATATTCTTTTATATAAACATTTGCAAATTACTATTAACAGAAATCTAACTCTTAGAAAAATTCTAGTGTAATTAATAAATATGTGATTATGGTGGAGGCGCCAGATTTTTATAAATATAGATAATATAAATTCATTTATGTATTTGTTTATAGATTCATTGTTATTACAAATCTTATTGTTACAAAAATTCTCTTTTTATTTAAAATTATGTAATATTTGAGGAAACCCCAGGAAGTGTATAGTGTTACTTTGTCCTAGAAGTAGTTAATATAAATTCATTTATTGATTTTTCTTTAGATTCACCATTACCAGAAATGTAATTTGTAAGGATATTTATTTTTGTGTTAAGTTGTGTGATTTTGGTGAAGGCGCCGGCTGCCTTTAGTGTTATTTAGTTTGTCATAATATTAGATAATACACACTTATTTATACAGTATTCTACATATTAATAATTACTAGAAACTTAACTGTTAGAAAACTTCTGGTTTAAATTTTAACAATGAACAATGTGATTTTGGTGAAGACGTGGGACTTGACAGTTGTCACAAAATCACACAATGTATATTCATTTATACATTTATATTTCCTCCAGATTCACTAATACTAGAAATTTTACTATAGGAGAGCAGAAAGCAGACGGTTTTAGTGTGTCATAAAATTAGATAAAATTAATTCATTTATATAGTTTTCTCCAGATTAACTATTGCTAGTAATCTAAATCTAGGAAAACAGACGGTTTTAGTTTGTCATAAATTCAGAAAACATAAATTCTTTTATATTTTTTTAGATTCACTATTGCTAGAATTCTAGTTTAATGAAAAATCCGGCTTTAAATACTAACTTTATGATTTTGGTGGAGGCGCCAGGAAACATACGGTTATGGTTGTCAGAAAATCGTATAATATAGATTCTTTTACTAGAATCTTAAGGTAGGAAAGCAGAAAGCTGGCGGTTTTAATTTGTTATAAAATCAGAAAATATAAATTCGTTTATATAGTATAGTACATAGTATAGTAGGTTCACTACTATAATTCTAACTTTAGGAAAAATCCTGGTTTCAATACTAACTTCATGAGTTTGGTGAAGGCGCCAAGAAGCACATGATTTTAATTCCCGATCAAATTAAATAATGTAAGTGCATTTACAAAATTGTCTTCAGATTCACTATTACTAGAAATCTAACTACAGAGAATATGCTGTTTGAATTACTAACTTTATGATTTTGGTGGATGCGCCAGGATGTATACGGTTTTCAATTTTCATAAAATTAGGTAATATAAATTCATTTTTATAGTTTCCTTCAGGTTCACTATTACTAGAATTTTACGATAGGAAAGCAGAAAGCAAACGGTTTCAGTTTGTCAGAAAATATACATTCGTTTATATTTTTTTCAGATTCGCTATTACTAGAATGCTAGTGCTCTATGAAAAATCCTGGTTTAAATACTAACTTTGACGTTGACGAAGCCACCGGGAAACATGTGGTTCTAGTTTCCCATGAACTCAAATAATATAAATGCATTCATAAATTTTTCTTCAGATTTACTATTATTACAAATCTAACTGCAGAAAAAATCCCGTCTTAATTACTAACTTTCTGATTTTGGTGGAGGCGCCGGGAAGCATTCGGTTTTTGTTTGTCATAAAATCGTATAATATAAAACCATTTATATAGTTTTCTCCAGATTCAGTATTACTAAAAATTTTACTCTAGCAAAGAAGAAAGCAGACAGTTATAGTTTGTAATAAAATCTGATATATAAAATCGTTTATATAGTTTTGTTCCGATTCACTATTACTAGAATTGTAAATCTAGGAAAAATCCTAGTTTAAATATTAACTTTATAATTTTGGTGGAGGCGTCAGGAAGGTTTTAGTTTATGATCTTATCAAATAATGTAAAATGCATTTATAAAATTTTCTTCAGATTCGCCATTACTAGAAATTTAATTTTGAAAAAAGCCTTGTATAATGTTTAGCTATGTGAACTTGGTGGAAGGACCGGAAGCTTTTAGTTTGTCATAGCATTAGATAATGTAGATTCATTTATGCAACCCACTCTTACATGAAACCAAATTCTTGGAAAACTTCTGGTCTAATTTGTAACTATGCAATTTTTGTGATAGTGCCAAGAAGCGTACGGTGTTAGTTCCTCAGAAAATCAGATAATATAAATTCTTTTATATAATTGTCTCCAGATTTACCATCACTAGAAACCCAACTCTTAGAAAAATATTGGTGATTATTAACTGTATGGGTTTGGTGGAGGCGCCAGCAAGCTTATGATTTCAGCGTGTCATAGATGATGTCAAATGATTTAGGATAAAGTTCTTCTATTTTTACAAAAAATTTATTGAATTGTACTTCAACGCACGGATATATGTGAGGTTGTTTAAGTTTAATCAGAAGGAGAAATCTAGAGATAATCAATACCAAAGTTCAGCTTAAAGTTTTGTGTTCATATCATTAAATTCCAAGAGGTAAATCTTGGTGTAGGAAATTCTGAAATTCAAAGTTTGTATTTAATAAGGTATGGCTATAAATCAGGAGTTGAATTGCAATAAACAGTTAATGTGGCTTAACCTTCTGATCTTTCGTCTTATCAGACGAACTTAAGATAACTGCTCCAACTTAAGGTGTGCCCCAGTAAATTTCGTGGATTCGTAAAATATGAGCAATCCATTATATACGACCCAAGTTTAGCGTAATGACTACACTATCGTCTGTAATTTAGAGCTGAAGAAAGGGTGCGGGTAAAGGTGGGTGAAATGGTAAGGGGTGAGTTGAGTTGGTGCGATGCGCGACCGTTTCTCGTGTAAACTGCACTAAATTATAAAGTTATTACGACAGCGGAGATCCTTGTGTTGATAATGTGATGTTGCTTTAATTAATCTAAAATATATATCGCGCATGTAGCAACCCACTGTCTTATCAATAATATCCGTTCGCCCTAACGTTCGGGTTCGCCAAAATTTGATGCTCAGCTTTGCGGACATTTCCTGCGACCCATTCACCTGCGCTATTTTACAAACCAACAAATATTGTCGTAAAAACCTCCTAGTTTCAAACCTTCTAACTTATAGAGAGATAGTTAAATTATACAAAAATACAAATTTTTCACATATTTAAGTTACTATGAGCAATTTTGTAGGTAACAAACTTAATGTAGTATATCACATTCATATATAATTTAATCAATATCGTGAAAAACTTACAATCGACAGTTACTGTAGAACAGAAATCTACTCAAAACTATCACATAAAGTTACATATTTTCCCGATAGCTACTGAAACGCTGAAAAACAGTTTTGCTATTAAGGACAGAATTCACTATTTTTGTACACAAAAATTTTTAGTTCATAACCAGTGGTTGCTTGTTGTGAAAATAAGAAAATTTGTTTCGGTATGCTCTGTCTACAACTCGTTGATCGTCAATTAATTCAAGTGCTTCACTGAATTATTGACAGTAATCCGGTATTAACCAGGTGTCAGCAGAGGTCGTTTGTCCCGCTAATTTATAAAAGCATTCACAACAGTTTTAAACAAAATACTTACAATGAAATCATCAGATAAGGGTATATATTTTCAAATAAAACGATTGATTTTGAAAATTATCTGGTAGCAATTGGTCAGATCGCTCCTTAATCGTTGGTGTTACATTTATTTGTAGTTATAACTAAACGTTTTACTAGGACAAGTACTTATTAGAAAAAGTTTAGAATCTCTTGAATCTATTTAAATCGAATTTGAATCTATTTTAGAACGATATCGGCACCAGCTAGTGCTGTGTAGTATAAAAAACTGATTATGATGTTATTGGTATACTGGAATATTTGTCAACAGAATTCGAATTCTTTTTCACTAAAACTATGTAGTATTCAAATACTTTGATAGTTTTGTATTTATATTAGAACATCCAAATTATCTGCAACCCAAGGATGAAAGTAGGTAATCGTCTTTATCAGATGGCACTGAGAAGTAGTTATTAGGAATACTCAGCGAAAAGGAAACTTTGACTATTACCCCCATATGGACCAGTTCAGAGGCCATTTTATTTAATTATTAAATAAATTATAAATGCCATTCGAAAAATTTTGGTAACCGTAGTAAGGGCAAAACTTCAATAATTCATATAATGCGTTTTTAGAAAACTCACCTCAGGCTGTCCTCATACTTTCGTAATCTGAGGAATATCGTTAAAAATCCGATGTTCCGGTACTGGGAATTGAACCCAGGACCTTCAGCGTAGAAGCATAACGCGTCTAGCCCACTGCCACGCCTTAGAATATGCAGTCCTAGCCGTGTTTACATTTAGACCTCTGTATAGTCTTTTCACTATAAATTAACGTGAATAGGTAGATTTTTCTTATTCGTACCCTCAAAAGCTGAATGATTCTTTTCCATTCCTTCAGAACAAGTTCTTAGTAAATTTTAAAAAATAGTGGAAGCAAACAACATCCTTGTCGCAGGTTCTGCATCACCAAAGCGTGACTAGTTTCTTGGAATATAACGTAACTTTTTGACATAATTTCTTTTTTAAGAATCTTGGCTCAGCAGATTTTGTGCTATACATGGGTAAAATATGCTCCACTTTTGAAAAACCCCATGCCGTGACTACAACTACGACACCACAATCACCCTGGGCAAGTGTAATGCTCAGGATTCGAACCTAGGCGACTTTGGTAGAATAAGTCCGAAGTCAAGCGCCTCGGCCACTAATCTACCCCGGTCCCCTTACAACATTTCTGCAAAATAGATTTAAATATCTTATAATTACTATGTCATTACTGTATCTGCTTACTGTAAATTTGGAATTCTTAAAAAAAATTAATATACATATTGTTGCCCAAATTCCTTAGTCGGATACCTATCGTTCTGAAAAAGAATATGCTGATTAGAAATTACTTAATGCTCATTTAAAACTCATTTGTATGAAAAATACTTTTTGTAATATAACTGCACTGAATTTAGGACAATTATATTAGATTTACAGGTCATAGAAGTTGAACTATGTCCACGCCGAAGAAACAGCTGAAATTATTCAAAGAAATTCGATATGTAATCATTTTCCATCATAAGGAAAGAATTTCCACCTCCGTGAAATTACTAATAAAGTACAATGTAGTCAATAAACCGCCGTTCGAGTAAATAGATAATATGCCAAAATTGGAAAAATTCAAGATAAACTCCGGAGTAGCCGACAAAAAATAACATATGCTAGAACTGATGTACTAAGAAGAACCAGTCTGGCCAACAGGAACCTCTTTTCTACAGTACTGACCAACTTATGGCCATAAACTACTGGTGTGGGTGTATATCTACTGTGAAAAGAAGATTTCATAATTTTGGATGAGGAAGCACGCAAGAAACCATTGCTTGTCGAGGAACAGATACTTTGCGATGGCCAAAGAAACGTCACTAGATACCACAACCGTGAGGAAAGGGTGCTATTTATTGCCGAATCCATCTTTAATATCAATAATAATACGTATGCTTACTTCCAACAATAAAACTTTGAAACTCTGTTATATGGGAATATGTCTTTCGAATAAGACTTATTTAAGAACTTCTATTCACTTCGACCTAAAAAGATCTTTCGTGAGTATTCTACACATTATGTTTACCAAATACCTAGAATATCGATGAAGCTTAGAATTTATCTCTTCAAGGAATGTTAGCATTTTGTATGCCAGTGCATCACAGTTGCGTAATATATGTTCTGTAGTTTCTTCTGCTAATGCACAGAATCTGCAGCCATACTTGTCGGCTTTCCACATTTTTATGAAATGGTATCTCAAAGGGAAATTATCGGTCAGGAGGTCTGTTATTTGCCTTAAATCGTTCTTAGTCATAGCCTTTTGGCTAGAAGGCCATTATTAATCTTTTCGTTTGATACTGGCCTGGGGTGTTAAATCCAGTGTGATTTTTTCCCACTTACGCACCTCCTCCACGTGTCCTGCAAATCCACAGAAAAGTTCGGGTTCGCAAAAGGCAGTTTTTGCTCCTTCTTTTGTAAGGCGATCAACTGCCACCTGCATTAGAGTAACTATATTGTTTTTTGCCAGTTGTTTTATGGATTGTTTATAGTCAAAGTCAATTTAGCACTCAAATTCCAAGAGTTTAGAGCTTTAAGGGCCGTTTGCCTATCGGATATGTCGAAGGAGATCGTGGAGGCATGCCATATCTAGGATGATGGAAAATCAAAATACATTGAAATACTGCAAAATAAGATGTTGCATAGTAGGATAGATTTGTTTGTAGAAGAAAAGTATATTTTCCATTCTGACAATGCACGTTGTCAAAGAACAATAGTGGTTTAATCTTGGATATCGACTAATCAATTCAATAGAATTGATTCACCAGTACAATCCCCAGATCGTAATCTTAATGAGGGAATAGCTAACATCATGTCGAAGAGAAACCGATAAAAATTGATATAATTGAAGCTCTTATCAACGATTTGTTTTAATGCCTTTTCAAGACAGAAATATGGTAAATTCCACCCTAGTAGATGCAAATTTGTCATCAAGAAGGGCTGATCGATAAAGTATTAAATGGTTATTCTAATCGTAATCAATAGGTTTTGCAATGTAGCAGGTTTTATTCCGTTGTTTACCGGAATCTTAATATTTTAGAAGATCTACATCATCTCTAAGAGACGTTGTAAAGTCTATGCAATTCATTGGACTAGCACTAGTCAGTTGAAATACCAACGATCTCTTAGAGCACCTATTTTAGTAGTTCCATATATAGTTATAGCCACGAAAATATAATGCAACCGACATCAACTGTAGAAATTTTTAACCGATGTGTGGCACGTTTGACAGCTCGGTTAGGTGAAATAACACCGCTCCTATTTCTGTTAAAATTCGAAATTTGCATAAACTGTTTGAGATTTTCCATTGCATCTTAGGGTAAGTTATAGTTACTGAATAGAATATGTAATTTATGAATAAAAAAATGTGATTATGTGTCTGCAAAATGTATGGTACCCGAAAGTAAAGTTTTGGATTTCTAAAGAGACATTTTGCCTTTTTTGCATAAATGGTTAAAATGAAAACCTTCATGTTGACAAAAATAAAGTAAATTCAAACGATTTATTGGCAAAGTAATAATGCCAGATTTTAATTTTAATTCATATTTTACCAATATCAAAATGGATAAAAGTAGTAAATTCTCAACATTTCAGAGACAGATGCTGAACCAAATTTTGAACCGGAGTACATCTCGGATTTATAGAAAACTCAAGTGCCTCGTCTTTTGTGATACTAAATGCATGAAAACGTCGGAGAACAAATGGCTCTAACAGTTCCTCTAAGCAACCGTGATTACACCAAAGATATTTCGATTATTAAACAAATTGCACACAGTAATGGATACAACACAAAACTGATAGACACACTAATCAAAAAGAAAGATTATAAATTAGCAATTCCAAGAATATATTCAAAAGACCTACTCTGAAAATGTTAAATACAGGGTGTTAATGAATTGCAGGGACAAACTTCTAGGGCTTAAAGTATACATGAAAACAAACATTTTTTGTTAATAAATGTATGGTCACAAATGCTTCCTTTCAGGGATAGAGCTTCTCAAATATTCTTTAAGAAGCGCCTAAATGTTGGCATACCGACGCCAAGGTCAGTGGTTTTTTTCTGAGCGATACAAAACGCTAAAACGGCTCTGCTTCTCGGATAGGAAGTAAAATCGTAGGCCCCGTGTCCAAGTGTTGTTGGGCACGTCAAAATAACCCTCAAACAGGCTAAATTTCCAGGTGTGGTAGAATCGCTCCCTGGCGTCGGTGGTTAGCCATAGTAGCAGAAATAGGCCGACGTTAAATAAAAACAAACAAACAAATGTAGGCAACTCAATTTACTACCTATTTGTTTCCATAACTACGGAAATTAATACAGGATAAATAAAGCCCTCTTTCCCACTTTTCAAATTCAAATTCAATTCAAAGTAAATTACTTAATATAATGTTTCAAAACTAAGCAATAGAAAAAACCAAAATTACAAAGCAAAAATCAACATTTGAAAAATTTACAATAACTAATTCAAAAATTAACAAAATTATAATAAATGTTCAAAATATGTTGAACTTCTTCCCATGCAGCAAGAATACGCGCCGTAAGTTTTTCTACAGTTTTAAGTAGGGTGGCATACCTACACTAACGTTTTAACATGACCCCACAAAAAGAAATAAAGTGGGGTCAAATCAGGAGAATGCGGAGGCCACGCCACATGCCCTCCTCGACCTATCATCTGTTGGGAAAAGTGTTATTTAAAAATTCCCTGACTTTCGCCGAAAAATGAGGAGGTGGAATATCTTCCAAAAGTTCAGGCGGGACATGGCGCAAGAAATTTACATAAATTGCTTCTGTTAACCTTTGGGGTAGCAGATATGGTCCAATGAGTCTATCGCCAACAATCGCGGCCCAGATGTTCACTGAAAATCTTTGCTGGTATCCTTCTTGAAAATAATTTTTAACGTCCCAAATGTGGCTGTTTCTACTGTTGAATATTCCTTCTTTTGTAAGAGATGCCTCGTCATTAAACAGAACATTTGCTTGGAATTCTGGATCTTCATTACACCGCCGCAGAAATTCCTGGCAAAATTCTACCCTTCTGGGAAACTCTGCTTGAACCATGGCTTGTACCTTCTGTGGATGGTACGAATGTAGCTGTTGCTCAGGTAGTACCTCCCATACTTAAACATGGTTCACTCCCATTTCATGAGCTATGGTTTTTGAACTAGTAGAAGGATTTTCAACCACTCTCTCCAAAACTTCTTCTTCAAAATCCACCGTTCGCCTTGTTCTGGTAGCTCCACAGTTGTGTCTGTTGACAACGAATGTACCTTCCTCTTGCAGCCGACGTGAAACTACACTAAAGGCCTTGTGCGATGGATGATTCCTATTCGGAAAATGTTCTTGGTACAGGCGTGCGTTACCTTAAGCAGCTCCATACATGAACATCATGTCATGCTGTTCGGCAAAAGTATAATTCGCCATAACACAAAAATACGAAACACAGAACGAAAATAACAAAGAAAATAGTTATCAAAAAAATCACAGAACCAAAAAAACGAATTATAAGAGGTACAGAAAGAAAAGAATGCAAGAAAAGTAAAAAAATATCACAAAAAAATCGAATTGGATCAAAATTGACGTTATTTGAACGCATGTATGTCTAGATCGTTTTTTTTTCAAAATTCCGTGTGACCTGTACAAAATAATTTAAAATGCAATTTGGTTTGCATATTTTCAGGTACTTCTTAAAGAATGTTTAAGAGGCTCTATTTTCTAAAGGAAACACGTTTGACCACACATTTATTAATAAAAGTTGTTTGGTTTGTTGTGTTTTGCAAGCCCTAGAAGTTTGTTCTTACAATTCATGAACACCCTGTATATTGCAGTTCCATATTTCCGTGATATATCGGAGAAAATTACTAAAACTATAATCAGAACAAGTACATTTAATACAACTAAAAACGCTTTCAACACCTTATTCATCGCAAAAGATAGAACTACCGATTTGCTACAATCAGGCATTTACAAATTAAACTGTTCGCAATATAAAATATATATACACATAGATCAAACAATTAGAAATGTTGATACCAGATAGAAAGAACACATACGCTCATACAAATACAAACATCCTGAAAAATAAACTACGCTAAACACTTATTAGAACACAATCATGCACTGAAATCAAATAATATAATAAAATTTTTACACTGGTGTGATGATAAATGTAAATTGGATATCCTTGAAGCCTTTCAAATTCACAAACACACTTTAACAAAAATACTTTTAATGAATGAGCAAATTGAGCTTATAAATTCCCCGCTATTGGAAGTTCTAGAATAGAAGATCCGAGCCAAGTCCGAAATCAAGATCCAGTATGCTGTTGCCCTAGCTACAAATGTTTATAATATTAAATGTTTTTGAAAATGACGTAAAATGTCGAAATATGAATAAAGCACAAAAAGTAAATAAATCGTGTTGAAATTGCGACTTTTATTATTATGATTAAAATATAAAAGTTCTTACTCTATATATTCCATAATATATAAAAAAATTTAAATAAAATCTACATCATCATGTGTTTAAAATTATTTTTATTTTATAAAAACGGTTTATAGACGAATCTTATTCTAATGGCAAGTTATAATCAAACTTGAAAGTTGTAATAAGGGGCGTTTAATTTAAAAATTTTTTGCGGTATGTTTACGCCACTGGAGAATGGTAAATTGCAGCTGTATTCATTTTATAGAACGGTCAACTAGAAAACCTTAATGAAAATCCGTAAACATAAAGTTGCGAAACAAGGGTGTGTACAAATGAAATTATGTAAAGTAGTAAGTGGTCAGCACAGTCGGATCAAACTGTCCGGAAAAAGTGGGGTAGAAGAGAACGAACTAAATGAGGGAGACGTGGGGTTGGGCAAAGAGCAAACGGGCACTGGCGAACTAAACGAATATAATCGCCATCCGGAACCTTATAAACAAAATTGTACCGGACAAAAATTAACCATAGTTAAATGTGTTCGGTAATGAGACTAAACTGAAAGTCTGTTCCACAATAACGTTCTGGACACTGCCCATTACATGACTTCCAATTTCAAAATCCGCCTGTATAATTAGAGTGTAAAATTATATTAGCGCTGTTCTTTCCGCTGTTCGCTCTCCCGGTCGCATTCGGCCTTTCTTATGTGCCTAAAAAAGATAGCCTCTACTGGACCCTGAAGCAAATTTGCATGGAAAGCATTAGTGTAACCCCCGTAAGTTCTTATAACGTCGTATTTATCCCAAATGTACTTAATGAAAGGGATAATTTTAGCTCAACGCTGTTCTTTACAAAAATATTAATGATAGTAATTGCAGTCTGTAGACCATTCTGATATTAACGAAAGCTGCTGTTTTTATTTTAATTATTATTAATGTAATTGCTTTAAGTTTAATATTAAACATGGAATTGGTCGGAAATTGTGCCAAACCGTTATAAAAGCAAGATGTTTTTACCTATAAAATTTTACGAACCGAACTATCTCACATTTAAGCACCGCGACTACTTAATCAGGCCGTTTTCCATTTTATACCAAAAGCTTCTTTTTGCAGCGCATGCGGGATGCAAAACAAAAGTAAGCAAATCCTTCTTCAGTTCGTTAACCCACTAAGGCCCCTGTTTATTGCACGCGTTCTGCAACTTCCTTTCTCTGAACGAGTAACTCAAATTAGCCGAAATGTCACAATTAATTGTTAAATATCGTTTATCCATATTGAAGTAACACGGTCTGACAGATATAATTAATCTGTGTTATTTCGCTGCCTAAGAAGCAGCTCTCCCCCCGGAGTCATCGGTGTTGGATGGACTGTGGTCGGATCTTCGTCCTTTGGGACTCACCTAGAAATATTTCGTTTGCTGAGAATTTACACAGGGTCTTCACTCCCTTATGACTCCGCAAAATTCTTTAAATCCATGCTGTTTCCAGTTAGGATTTAACCAAAAAAAGTAACCCAAGGAGACTACACTATTCTAGATCACGTGTCTGCTTAGGTTGCAACTTCCCAACCGTTAAGAAATAAAAGAAAAGAATTAAACTTAATCTAATGGACAACGGATAAAAAATGTATTACTCAAACAAGGAGGGTTTTGTAAGGGAAACTAATAATCATAGAGTGATAGCGGATAGAAGTGAAATAATGTGACACATTCAGATGATATTCCTCCCTGGATAAAGTAAAGCGAAAACGTAAGCACCGATGAAGGCCGCAATCCCTCGCCCATCAACAGAGTAGTCCCTCTACACTTCCATCTTAATTTGCCACGGACTGGTCTTGCATGATGCTTTCCGAGCCGCCCGAACCCGCCGTAATCCATGGATCGGCAGGAATAAGTCTTCATCTGCCTCTACTTACCTCGTGATTTGTTTCTGTTGATGTGTTTGAAGTTTTAGGGTGGCAGGATTTGCCGCCTGGATTTAGAAGGGTTAGTGATGAGGATGTGTGCTACGTGGAGCTGTAATATGGTTTTACTGCTGTTTGCGAATAAGCAAGTTTTCACTGAAAAAACTTTCGCATTTTTATATTGGAAAACTTCAATCATCGACACATTGGCGATTAAATACGGAACTTTACGCGTAGTTGTCCCTCAATGACTTTTTTTTTTTTTGAAGGGATTGCTCTTTCTATACCAAACTATCTAATTTAACATTAGAGGAATGACAAACAACATGAGTAAAATACACATAATTTTAAATAGTTTTCATAAAATGAATTTGTTCGACTTTAAGTGAGATACGTGGTATGCTGCGATGAAAGAAATTTGAATTAAAGTAACCGAATAACATATCCAAATTCGGCCAAGGTTAGCTTAGGAGGACAGCGTAAAACGGATGATGATAAAAAATGTTCAACACATGCCTGAAAATTAGTGGATTATTGGCGTAGTTCCTTGATAAAAGCGTTTAGCAATCCTAAAACCGCATGTACAGTGGTGTGAAAAAGTTCTGCAGCACCCAAGAAAATAATTATTTCTTGAAATTTAGCTACAGTTTTGTCATATTATCCAAATAACACTTTTAATAATTTAATTTTAATAACTATGTTAACAACTTATCTCTTAATGAGGTACTTAGAACTCCGCACAAAACAATTTCGGACAGTAAAGACGAAAAAGTGGAAATTCTAATGTGGTATCAGAATGGTAACAGCTTAAGAACTGTGAGAGACTTATTTTCACTAAAATATGCAGAAAGACCTATTGCTTGTATTCGAACCATACACACAATTGTTAGAAAATTTAAATCAGAGGGATGCGTAATAGATTCCTATAAAATAAGAGCTAAAAGTACCTAATCACATTGTAACCGAAGAAATGAAATTAAGTATTTTATGCTACGTTGAAGAAAACCCCATAGTATCACTACGAGAAATAGGTTCACATTTTAATGTTTCTAAAACCTCGGAGAAATTAAATATAAATCGTACAAATTTTCCAATCGCCAAGAACTATTCGATGGAGACAAAGAAAAAAGAACAATCTTTTGTGAAACATTCTCTAATTTGCTGAATGAACATGAATACATTTTAAATAAGGTAGTTTTTAGTGATGAAATAACTTTCACAATAAATGGAGAAGACAATTCACAATATTTTCGGTATGCATTATAATCCCTCATCTACCCACTATGCAGTATCCCGATAAACTTATTTCTTAGATATTGGTCCCGCACTAATTGCCATTTACAAAACTTAACTCACAGTCAATGCACTGGGAAAGTTAATGTATGGATAGGAATAGTTGAAAATAAGCTTATCGGTCCATATTTTATTGATGGTAATCTCAATACAGCCAAATTTTTAGAGCTATTAAGGAACAACATCATTCCGACAATAGATAACTTAAACATTGATGACCCGTGGTATCAGATGGATGAAGCCCCTCTGCATTCCACGAATGCCATAAGAAACTTTCTAAACGACAGGTTTCCAGGACGTGGATAGGAAGATTCGGTCCTATACCGTGACCCCCGCGTTCTGCAGATTTGTCGCCCAATGATTTCTTTGCTTGGGGATATCTGAAATCAAAAATGTATACAAATATTCCAATACAAAGTATTGATGAATTAAAAGATCGCATACGTACCGAATGCAATAGCTTGAATTTCGACTTTCTTGCCAATGCTGTGCGTGCTTTTCAACACCGTTTAGGTTATTGTTTAGAAGTAGAAGGTGGCCATTTCGAATACTTGTTGTACTATTGTTTTTATTTTCATTTCTGTTTCCTGTTATTGATATTTGATGTTTTACAATAATAATCGTCGTTGTTGTTCAACTCATTTTGATTTTCTTATTTAATATAAACACTGCATCAACATAATCTTTATATTCAAATAATTCACTGCGACGTTTGCTTTTGTTTTTTAGTTGTGGGTATAGTTGGTTGCCTACACAATTGACGCGTTCTTTTTAAAAGTATACATAGGAAATGTATACTAAAAAAATTCCCTGTATAACATAAAACTATTCATAAATCGATTTTATTAAAAGAGTTTCTATAGGTAAATAGATCTAAAACTGTGTCTGCAAGTTTGGATCACTTCAATGGTGTTGTTATAAATAGTGCCTTAAAATTAATTATTTTCTATTGACGTAGTAGTTACATTGATAACTATGGAACCTTTTTACTTACTGTCTATTTTATCCTCAAAATAATACAACAATCAATGAAAGCTTTTATAGAAGGCTTCGATCAATACCAAACAATTTGTAAAGAACGCTTCTAAACTCTTCAATTACTTGACTATGCATTAATAAAGAAAGAGGATAAGCAATTTTACAATAGAAAAATATATGTATTTGAGAAAAATGTTGTTAAATTTGAGGAAATTTACGAATAAAAAAGTTTTACTTCTGAACAACACTGTACTAAGAGGATAATTCCAAATAAGGTATTAAAAAATAGTTTCATGGGGGCTACAGCCTTTTGAAGTATCAATAAAAACATGGTTTTCGTTTCACCACAGAAAATTCAATTTTAATGAAACTTATGCACACTTTTGTTAAATCTCACGTAGAATTAGATGGTGTTATAGTGGTTCCGCAGTTAATAGTTTCCTATTTCCCAGAATTGAATAGAATGAAATTGCTATACGACTCATAAGGGGTAGTTTTGGCGGGTGTGACAAGTGGTTTTCCTGAAAAGTTTCTATTTTCAATAGTTTTTAAATGTTAGTTCAATATTCAAAAAGATTGGACAAATCCGTCACTCTGAAATTACTTGTTATTTTATTAAAATGCATTCAAAATTATTTTTATAAGTTACTGGTAACCCTCCTACAACAAGATAGATAGGTTCCTAGAAAAGGCCGTGTTGTGCGAAACCGTGTTATATGCGACCCAGAGATTTTATTAAAAATATTAACATAATTATTTACCCTGAATCCTTCTTACCATTTGCGTCTTCTGTCCTCTTTAAAAATCGGTAATTTCTAATTTTCTATTTCACCTAACTATTGCCAAATTTTTTTCCAACATGCATTTGACGTTGAGGTTTTTTAGATCATTCACTGACAAGGATATGGTTTCGATACAGTGCTTAATTAAAAATTGCTTTCGAGCTTCCATTACGCCAATTAATGTCGATTCAGCTATGTCTAAAATCCATTGTAGTGATCTGATGTAGTACGTTTTAAAGGTACTAAATAATACCTTGATCCAACAGCTAGAGCAACGAAGTAGTGTTTGGTGGCAAAAACACTACTTGGACGTTGTGATGAGTCGAAATTCTTCTTCGTTAAATAATTTTTATCCTCTGGCGCAAAAGACTTTAAATACCATTCTCTAAATAAATCGCCAGTTACCCGAGCTTTTAAATTTGCTTTCCAGTAAACCAGTACCGTGTTTTTATTTACGCCTTTAAGTGCACGGAGATTTGAAGATCTATGAACAAGCAAAGATTTTGTCGTAAAGTCTTCTCATACATTACTACGTAAAAATAGTGTTACGCGATCTTTAGATACCTTAAATTGCTCTATTAGGCATTTTTTCCACCAAATCCAAGTTTCATCGTATTAAAAACTTGACGTGTTAGGTATCCTTGCTCTACTATAATTTTTGAATTTGATCGAACCTCGAGTCAGCTCCATGTCAGATGATGATGATGTTCTGGGTACGTCCTGGCAGCGTCATGATCAGCCAATGCAGATAAGCCTGGAATTCTAATGCTATGAATTACAAAACGTTTTTTGAGTTTTTCAAATCAACCTTTACTTGGCACAAAATCTGGACTGGCATAAGATTCTCAATTTTTTAAGGTGTTTTTAAAAGATTTTTGTTTAATAATATTGCCGTCCAATGGAATTCTATTTTGACAGCTATCATCAATACAAATGCTAAGTGCCTTCTCCATTTTCAAAATGATTGGCGCACTGGGACGAGCTACATATTTTGCAGATATCAAAGATCTTCCAGCAACAGCACTTCCGATTTTATTTTCATTTTTCATAATGGTTCGGGCTGTGCCTTCATTTAAATTTAGAGTTTCTGCAATGTGTGATCCTTTTTTTCTTTTTACAAGACGATCCAAAATTTGTATTTTTACATTGAGCGAAATACATTTTTTTTTAAACGTTGTTTTTCATTTTTATTAGACACAGTTTGGGATTGAAATATAATTCCCCAAAAATAATTAAATTATTCTTATTTATTATTAACACATACCCAAAAAAGCTTAAAATAAGTCCTTCCAAAACCACAAACACTAGCATTTCTTTAAATAATATTTTCTGCGATTTACGAACTGAATACTTGCAACACATCATACGCAATGATGCGACTCGGAGAGAGAGTCTTAATAAAGCGGTATTCCCCCAATTGTATGTATTCAATGATGTGATTATAAAAGTGGGATATTACCCCAATTGTATTTTATTTTTGTATACTTACAACGCTGTGTTAAGACTGGGCTACTTCCCAGCTCCGTGGAAAGTTGCCCAAGTAATTCTAATTCTAAACTAAAACCTAGCAAACCACCAAACGAAGTTAGAAGCTACTACTCAAAAGACTTATGCCTATCGTAGAAGATCTTAATCTTACTCCAGACCATCAGTTTGGCTTTAGAGAGCAGCATTCGACCATACATCAAGTCCATCGTGTGGTAGATTTTATAAACCAATCATTCGAAGAACAGATATATTGCACAGCAGCATTCCTTGACAATAGTCTGGCTTTTGATAAAGTCTGGCATGATGGTCTCCTCTATAAATTAAAATCTTCACTACCTCACTCATATTGCATTATTCTGAAATCTTACCTAGATGAAAGATACTTCCAAGTCAAGTATGAACAGCAACTAACTGAACTTCATCAAATCCTATCTGGTGTACCCCAGGGTAGCGTGCTGGGGTCGCTTTTGTACCTTCTCTTAACTGCTGATCTGACCACCAATGATCAATCATTTACGGATGACCAAACAATTATGGTTAACCATAAAGATCTCATTATAACTGCTGAGATCCTGCAGGAAAATTTAAACGAGATAGAGACGTGGGCAGAAAGGTGGAGGATAAAAATATATGAAACCAAATCACACCATATTACTTTCACAAAACGTAGAG
This sequence comes from Limonius californicus, assembly GCA_014611495.1. NCBI lineage: Eukaryota > Metazoa > Arthropoda > Insecta > Coleoptera > Elateridae > Limonius > Limonius californicus. The sequence goes on from JABXWE010005191.1 coordinate 39,962, forward strand.
GCAACGTACCTCAAGTCTTCATGCACAACGCACCCCTACCACAAGTAACAGAGGTGAAACACCTAGGCTTGCACCTTGACAGAAGTCTAACTTGGAAACACCACATATGGAAAAAACGAAAACAACTCGGTTTGAAATTTAGCAAACTCTATTGGTAACTAGGAAGAAAATACAAATTATCTCTTTGTAACAAACTCCTCGTATACAAGGTAGTATTCAAGCCCACCTGAACGTATGGTTTACTACTCTGGGGCACAACAGCCAATACCAACATCCAAATTATAGAACGCTTCCATTCTAAAGTGTTACGCGCTATGTGTGATGCTCCCTATTTCCTAAGAAATGTAGACATTTTGAGTGACCTAAAAGTGAACTCCGTGGAAGACACTATAGTGAAGCAAAGTGTAAAATATTTAAATAAATTGGAATTTCATCCTAATTATCACGCTGTAAATCTACTTGATAACAGCGCACAAGTCCAAAGACTGAGTAGAATTAAGCTTCTTGATTTACCACATAGATTTGTACAGCTGTAAATGTTTAACTAGTAATTATTGTAACATAGTCGCTAAACATATAATATTTGTAAGAAATTTCCGTGTTAGGATTGGTGGATTCCAGCTCTCACATCTATTCATGACACCTTTAATCGTTTATCTGTTTTGCGTATTGTATCTTTTATACAGATTGCAATTAGTCAATAAATTAAAAAAAAAAATTTTTTGTATACACATGTATTGTATGCCCGTAGTGTGTAATTTAAATTGCTAAATACATACATACTACGTACCTTAAATAGGAGAGATACAGTGTTATACGAGGGTTTCCGCAAATTTCTGATCGTGTTACAAGGTTCCGTGCTGTAGGAGAGTTACCTGTACTTAAAAGAAAATAACAGAAAGGTGTGAGTATTTAGAGCCTTAATTGCCAAAGCCTGATTATGGAATTTTGTGTCGCGGGTTGCAGCACTATATTTTTATTTGCCGTTTTTAGAATTTACGATATTAAGGTTGTTTCCCAGGAGCTAACTTAGTTCCTACCCTTGATAAAACTACAATGCAGCACTTATTTATTGGTTTCGGCAGAATTAAATTGTAATTTAGAAACAGGCAGGCTGTTAAATATAAATGTGAATGCTAGCAGATTGAAAAGTGGATTTGGAAATTTTGTGTTGGCAATAATAAACTAATTAGAGTAAATCATATCAGTACATGCTCAGTAACTTTAGTAAAAATTATTGCGCGGCATGTCACAGTGTGTGGGTAGCGAAAGCTCTACGCGAGACGTAAGATGATCTGTTGCTCTAGAATTTGCGAGTTTCGCCTTCAACGTTACAAATAGCTGTGAGAGTTAATGTGGAGTAATGAATACATTCTACAACATTACGGTTTGGATTATACACCAACTATCAAGTTCAGCTTCAGCCAACATCAATCTTGCTCCCTTACTCCGAGTTCGGGCAACTAGATCCAGCTAAAGGGTGACCTAAAATCTACTTAATATGGTGGTGGTTGGGCGGTGGAGACCTCTTGACTTGATTCGACCGCGTGTCGTTGTTTTATTTCCGTATGTTTAAATTTTAGTAGGCAGCTAATTAGCACATTAACCCCTGGTACAACACTGCATAATCTGCTGGGGGTGATTAAGTAATGTATTTCATTAGCCTTTAAAGATATTCATGATGATGGCGGTGAAAATTAAAATATCACGCAAAGCTCTTTTCAGATCTGTTTGGAAGACGAAAGTTTATGTCCTCATTTCTGTATAGAGTAGTCGTAAGTTGTGGTCGTTTACTAAAATACATGTTTACTTTGGTAGCAAAGTCCTGCTTGTAATAAATGCGGAATTGGATTTTGTCGGCGCACCCTGTACAAGACATTAATTTATGAGGCGCATTAAATTTCGAAAATACCTAGCGCAAGCATAAACTAGAAAAGATACAGAGTCAAGTAAGATCGAGCCAATTAAAGTAATCACCGTTACCACTTGGCCATTAAAGGGATTAAACCCACGCTAGATGTCGCCTCCCTCGCGTCAAGCTCGTGTATCTGAAGCTTTTGGAATCATTCCGACTCGGCTTGGCTTAGCCGAGATCTGCAGTCAAACATTCCGCCAGACTTTAGGACTAACGTTTGAATATATTACATCTTGCTTTCATAAATTAAACAGATTTCTACTTAATACGTGCCTGCCACCGTTGCCAAGAATCCGTGATTAGTGCCACAAAGTTTCGGTAATTCTGTATTGCTGCACTGTCTGAACGCACATATTAGGTTTAATTTTGTAGCAACCTTAGACAGTTCCAAACCTATAAATATGGTTTCTTCATGTGTTATTAATTAACAGTAAAACAGTATTACAAGGAGAGTCTGTTTATGAATTTTTAACATGTTGTAAACTCTCCTTTGTAGGTTATGCTCCAATTAAAATTATTTTAAGGAACACAATTTACAAAAACGAATACATATAATAAACAGCCTTACAATGTAGCCTTTTTTAATTTAAATTTTTGGAAAAGTTCCATACAGAAGTAGTCTAAACTTTTAAGTAATATGTAGGGAATTACTGAATATAGTACGAGAGCACGAGCCTACTATTTCAAAAATAGGCAACCTATAATACATATCACAAGGTACTGTGACATATACATTTTTATTGACGGTATTACGAATCAAATATGCATGTTTGATATGTTTGGCATTTTATTTTACCCAAGTATAATAACTGACTCATTGAATTTCGTGCCAACAATCAACTATGAATAAATAACTCATTCTACTCTCACAAAACACAACACATGTACACATGGAGATCAAACGATAGACTACATAATAACTAATAGAGCAATCAAACCAGAATAAATTACTGATCTGCGAGCACTCACTTCGCGCAATGTAGGATGAGACCATAAAATGGTCTTATGTAAAACACGAACGAATATAAAAGTAAATAAAAGAATAGCACCATTGTGCATTCAAAAAATTAACATAGAAGCGCTAATAGACGACATCAACAGATGGCACCACGGTGTCTTGTTTACTGAGGAGCAGATAGGAAAAGATACGCACATATCCAATACAAAGGAATGTAGAAAATAGATTACGTTATATACAAACAAGAAATGAAGTAAATGCAAAGATAAAAAATGTTAAACGAGGCTACTTCATGGCCTTCATAAAAGAAATGGAAAGTGCTCTGTCTACTGGACAAAAGCTAGTCTGGAATATGTTGAGAAGAAGAAAATCCAATGTCAATGAATACTTAACTATCACCAATATCAAACCAAGTGAACACTTCACACAACTCTAGGAGAATAAGACTCACAAGGAAGAAGACATACTACATACTAAATAGAAGAAACAGAAGTGTCGAAGGAAATACGAAAACTTAAAAACAGAAGAGCCCCAGGGGAAGGCACAATACCTAACGAGCTAGTCAAGTACGCAGGATAAACTATGATAGAAGAAATCACGAAACTCTTCAATAAAATATTGCAAGATGTTGAGGTACCAATAGAGTGGAAAAAGAACATCACGATAACGATATACAAAAAAAGAGAGAAGAAAGACCCGCCAAACTATAGAGGCATTACATTACTCCCAAGCATTATGAAGCTGTTCATAGGCATTTCAAAAACAGAAATCGGGAACATATACATACAAATAAGTGATGAACAGCAAGGCTTCCCCCAAAATAGGTTGGCCACTGACACCATCTTTGCATTACGACAAGTCCTAGAAAAAGCAGCATTTCTCTGCTTCATTGATATGATCTAGGCCTTCGATGTAGTTAAGCTTAAAGACATAATAACAGCCATACTTAATTCAAACATCTCGTACCGAATATCACGGCTAGTCGATGAATTGAACACTGGAAACACTACAAAAATAAGGAATGACAACGAATTTGCAAATGAAATAGAAATAAAAGTGGCAATAAGGCAAGGAGGCAGTCTGAGCCTCCTGCAATTTTGTATAATCATAGACAAAATAATAGAAGTGAAATCATAGACAAAATAATAGAAGTGGAATCGGTAAAAGAAGGATACACACTAGGAAATAAAACCATTAAATATTAGGATATGCAGGCGATGTAGTGCTAATAGCACAGTCGGAGGAAGGATTACAAAGGCTATTGAACAAGCTTACACGAACCGTAGATAGATTTAATATGATAATAAACGCCGACAAAACAAAATGCCTAACAGTTTCCAAAGAACCATTTAGATGTAAATTGGACACCAGCGGGATAATAATAGAACAAGTAATGAAATACCCATACCTTGGAGTATTAATAACTAGCTACGAAGATATGGTGGAAGAAGTCAAAATACAAATAAATAAAGCGGCAGCAATATCAGGGGCTCTTATATGTAGATATAATACAAAATCAATGAAATGTAGAAGACATAGTACGATGGGGAAGTGAAAGAAGAAGGAAGTGGCATGAACACGTACAAAGAATGTCAAAAAACAGGCTTATAAAGATATGTATCAATACTAGACCACAAGGAATACGATCAAGGGGACAGGATCAAGGATAGTTGGACGTTGGCTTCACAAGAGACTTGAAAACGATGCAGAACAGGTCAATGACCTATAAAGAAGAGGCAGTAAGTAAGTAAATATAATCATTTATTAAGTAAGTAGTAAACTGTCAAGATACATTTCATAATACCATTAATGATAATTTAGATATTGTATTATGTGGTGATATGTATTTTGGGTTGCCTATTGTTCGAATTGTAGCACCCGTAAATCACTATGTATATTAATGGTAATAGAGACGATGGACTTGAAGAGCACATAATAAAATTATAATTTCAAGAATTAGAACAATACATTCTACGACGTGATTACAATTTTTGGTATTAACTCTACAGTGTGATTGTAAATGATTGAGGCTAGTTTGAATTTACCGCCATAAGAAATTATTGTCATATGTTAGTAGCAAATACAGTAAACCTGTCAGCTGTTTATTACTCATCAGTGGCGTCTGAAATAGGGATTACTGAGATATATATATTAATTGTTAATAACGACTTTAATCTATAGTTTTATCTTTTTAATTAAAACAGTTAATACACAATAAACATAGAATTTCGTCTTAGAACTTTTTTGATATAAAGGTAAAGCAAATAACAAAAATTGAAACGATAGGAACAGCAGAAACATGTATTTATAAAAAGTCCCGCCCTTATATTGATACAGCCACTACCAACATGTGAAATACACTAAAATTTGTGGCGGTAAATTCAAACTGTCCTCAATCATTTACAGTCACACTGTATATATTTTATTGAAACATGGAAATTCTCCTTTCTGTTGCATAGTTCACATTAGAATTATTGAATAAGTATTGAGTTCAATGTAGCCTTTCTCTTTCCCAAAGCAATATAATATGCGTTTATGGAGACTAATGTACTTAACTAGGCTCTAAATTGGAAGCACGTAGTTTTCTAAAATGTCGTAATGTTCTTTTTTAGGAAATTATTAAAGAAGAATACCTTGGATGCTTTAACTCGGGATATAATACATGAGTATGTTAAAATTGGCAACTGAATTATATTCAGTTCATCTGCTAGTTTTTAAGGTATATATATTTTTGATTGTGTACTGAGTTCATGAATCTATACCTTATTGTGGAAGAGTAATAGTAGAGTTTATGTATCATCCACACCGTTTCCTCCTGTGACGTCCTTTAGCGGCGATGTGCCAATCTTATATTATTTTACTGTTTTAGCAACTACATCATCGAAGGTTCAGGATAACTATATTTGATTTTTGTTAGCCCTTTGGTAAATATTATTAACAATGTTCCCCTGAGAAGATAAGTCGCCCATCTAGATGTTATTGAAAAAACAATTATGTGTTTAAGGTTTCGGCTAACTCCAATAGTTATATATGTTTTTATTATCTTTTTTTATCGAAGTGTCAGTGGTAGTGCTGAAAGTGGGATAGTGTAGGTCTTCCGGATCGCTTTTCGCCTGACCAGCAGCTATAGTGCGCAGTTTCCCGGTGAGCCTTTGTTTCTAGTAGAATGTTTTCCAACTGAATATTGGGAAATGCTAACCCATCTGCTCCCCGTCTATTATTATATTGCACGTATTGGTTGTTCGCGTTTATTTTCATAACGTTATTTACGTAGACAAACAAGCCAAGGCGCTACCAATGCAAATTTGTGATTTAAATTGTATTATAATTCATTTATTTCTTTTAAATACTGGGTACTACGTTTGTAAGACGTAGTTAAACAATACATTCGAAATTCAAAACAGTACAAAATTCCTGAAAATTTTATGAAAACATTTCTTGAATGATACCAAAATAGGATAATTCCCTCTAAATCTAATTGTTAATTTTCGATACCATACGTACTAAATGTCCTGGAGAGGTACCTTCTTTGTAATTTCGCACAACCCTAATAATTCAACTATATTTAAAATGGGATGACGTTATACAACTGATATGTATTTGCAACATTTTTCACGCTGTTCTCTTATAAGTAAATATCATTTTTAGATAATAAGATCTGTATGATAAATACAATTACATAGTCAGCGGTAGGTTGGCTATAGAAACACCATACCATAATTGCTCAAAGTACGCATGTTACGTTAGCAATTTTGTATTTTTTGTTACTTTTTTGCATAAACTGATATAACAAACAATTAATATTTTCAACATTACTTTTGCAGTAATGAGATTCATATATGGTTAACGAATAATACTCTTATTAGGATAGCTGGAACAATATCATTTTGAACAAAAATTTAATTTAATCCTCCCAAACAAATAGGAGGTTTGCTCAATTATTGCTAAGTTATTGATGATAATCTTACAGGAACTTTCTGCACATTTACGAGTATGTCCGTACTGTTGGAGTTATGGCTATTCTAAACCGCGAAAACGATACTTACAGTAGCTCATCCCGTATAACCAGCAGCTTGAAAGTAAATTATGTACTTGCGCACAGTAAGTATATCTGCAGTGTAAAATAACTTGGTTGCGTGACAATGTTGGTATCAACTAATTATTTTATAAATTTGTTGAATAGTTTGAACAAGGGTTAAAAATAGACTACCTTATGGAAAATCTATACATTCTAAATGCCTAGTTAAGCAAAACAGATTGGAATAAGCGGTTTATGGTGATTTGGCCGTGATTATACCCACCCCATCCATTAATTTTTGCAGAAATCGAAAACTAGTCAATTAATAGTAAAAGTAATTAGCTTGCATGCAACTTTTTTCTGAAACTTTTTTAAATTGGGCTCAAATAGGCACTTCAAAGAATTTCTAAGAAAATGCTCCATTAGTATCGGTCATACTAGGGGCATGTACATTGTTTTATATATTTAGGGGGTACTTCTGCACGTCATACACGCGGTACCTGAGTCAACAAACAGCGGGTGCAATCAGAACTCGCTAGCGGCGACAGATAATAAAACACAGATTTTCTGTCAATACATATTGGGCTGCTGTACTCACTGGGGGTCTTCTACTCATCTTGCCTTGGTTGGGGTTCGAACAGGATACTGAAGTTCATCTAACGGCTAGCTGTTGTAGACGCTGCCAATCGTAGTTATAGATTAATCACTATCATTATGCATGTTTTATGGTGAGTCAAAACTGCTATTGGACTAGGTCCGTGATTCACAGAAGACGCGGGAGGACATCCTCTTTAGGCGCCATATGCGAGGGGGACAGCCAAATCTTAGTTGGCTAATTTCCACGTAAAAGTCAGTCTATGCCATCCTGACACTGGTGTAACATTAATGATAATAACAGTTCGGCGTAGGCACCATAAGAGACCACCTCTGCCAGTTGACTACCTCCTAAATGATTGCTACGTGAAGAGTGACACACTAAGTACTCACATTTAGTGCGTCACAGATTTACCTGGCTACCGGATTAACGCAAAACTGTATGAATTTAAACATCGACCTGCCTGTTTGCTAATAGACTTTACTTAGAATATATGCTGTCTAGTGCAGTAACTATTTTTATTTATTTTCAACATTTAGGCAATTTACTAGAGCATTAATTTCACAATCATCTAAATTATCAAATATAACTATAACTGGCAAAAGTATACTACCAAGATGACATTTATTATCTTATCTTATTTTATTGCGATACATCTTAAAATCCTTTCTGCTTAAGCTTAAAATTGTTTGTGCGGTTTATATGTGTCATCCACCAACAACTACCTAATTACATTATCCATTATACACATTGCATTACCAATACAATAATGATGATTTGTAGAAGTAGAAATACTCCACGGGGTTAATAATCGTTATTGACATCTAGCAACTAGTTGGTACCAAGTAGTTTACAAATATATTTCTGTTTAACATTATTTCAAATCACAAGTTAAATTATGTGAATCTCGGAACGAAGTATTATCAGTTGTTACGCCTGAAATGTAGAAAAAACAAACAATCCCGTAACACAGAACGACGATGTTAATACAGCCTGGAACAGGATAACAAAAATATACTAAAATCAGTAGAAGAAGCAATAGGAAAGAGACGAATAAGAATTCCACAAAGAAAAAAAACTGAGCACCATGGTACCAAGAAAAAGTAAAAGCGACCGCAAAAGAAAAAAGATATGCCTACATACAATATAAACTAATCCGAAGAGATGAAGACCGAGATAAATACGTACAAAAGCGAAACGAGACAAACAGAAAAATAAGACAAATAAAGGAAAGCTACTAGGAGAATTTCACCAAGAAGATGGAACGAGACATGTACGGAGCGCAAAAACTTGTATGGAAAATGCGGAGAAACAAAAAATTAGACATGAGTGACACCGTGCAGGTTAATTGAATAAAGAAAGAACAATGGGAAGTTTACTTTAAAGAACTTTATAAAGAAGACGAAAACATGCAAAACACGGACCTTATCGAGGACTCGGAGGAAGAATGAGATACAATTTAAATATCGGAAGAAGAGATGTAAGAAACTCATTTAAACAACTAAAGAATAAGAAGGCAGCCGGAATAGACAATATAGTGAACCAATTCCTCAAATATGGTGGAGAGGTACTACTCAAGCAACTCAGGCTCTTATTCAAAATCATTCTCACAAAAGAAAGAATCCCGGAGAAATGGAAGTTAATCCCGGAGAAATGGAAGTTCAGCAGTACGATACCAATACTTAAAAAAGGTAACAAGAAAGATCCCAATAACTGCAGAGGGATTATCCTCCTGAGTACAACGCAAAAACTATATATTAGAAAAACTGCAACCTTACATTGAAATATCCGAAGAGCAGCAAGGTTTTAGACGAAATCGATTAACTGTAGACGCAATATTCGTGGTATGCCAAATAACTGAAAAAGCTATCCAATTTACCCTGCTTTAATGTGTTTTGTGGACTTGACTAAAGCCTTTAATGAGCAAATTATTGGATATATTAGACATACTAAAAGAAAAACACACACCACAGAATATAATAAAGGGCATTTACACAAACACCAAAACTAAAATAAAATAGATAACGAATATATAACAGATAAAAAACTTCCAAGTGAATAAGACAGGCAGACTCCATAAGCCCTATACTTTTTAATCTAATTATGGTTAAGATCACCGACTCGATTCGACCGCTCCCTGTATATAGACTAGGTAATAAAATAAGAACATTAATTTTGTATGTTACGCTTACAACATTGATCTAATAGCTGATAGAGAAAATGATCTACAATGCCTGCTACACACATTCGTCACTACTGCAAACAAATACAATATGATTGTATCAATCAACAAAACTAAATTATTGAACAAGTAATGCAATTTAACTCGGAACTTCAATAACAAGTAGTAAAAATTTAAATGAGGAAGTAAAGAAACAGACATAAAAGAAGTAAGAGTAGCGGGAAACCTCAAACAAGTAGTATTGAAAAATAAATACACGACCAATGCAAGGCAAAAGTATACAAGACTACAGGGCAACCTATATTGACATATGCAGCGGGAACACGTGCAGATACCAACAAAACGAAACCGTTGCTACGGACAACAGAAGTGAACATAATGAGTTGAATAGTCGGAAAACCAAGAGCGGAAAAAGCCAAAAACGACGCAATAACAAAGCAGTGCAAGATAACCGATATAGAAAAAATGTATTAAAGAAAAAAGGAAAGGGTAGAACAAACATGTTGGTAGGGCAAACAATATCCAATTGATAAAAACAGTGAGAGTTCTAAAGCCACCTGACAGAATACTACCTGGAAGGCCGCCGAAAAGATGGGCCGACAGCTGGAACACTTCAGAAGGATATCCATAAAATCGTTTGAAGAAAAACAGGCTTTAAAGCTTAAATAAAAGATTAAGAAGAAGAAGAAGAAAATGCAGAAAAAATCGTTGAACACGTTGAAAAATTAATATTAGGATGGAGGGAACGTGAACGTGTGATTGAAGAAATAAATCCATTTGTAGTTACTCTCAGAAGAAAGAGAGACGTATGCCACTGTAATCGCTAACCTCTTATTAAGAGACGGCACGCAAAGAAGAAGAAGAACTACTTTCGGTTTGGATCCATACTCTATTATACTGTTGATAGCGATGATTATGATATATAACTGCTTATAAACCTGATTTATTAAACATTTATTCTTAAACTTAAAAGTAATTAATATTGAAAAATTTTTTTTACCTATAACATAGTATATAACAGTTGTATACTACTACTATTATTATTATATTCGATTATTCATTTTATTAGTATAAATATTATAAGTGAAATAGAATCAGTATACTTGAATTTCGCAGAAATTTATATGCGTTAATCCTATAGTTAGGTAAACCTCTGAGGCAGAGTATAGCTAGTTAGGTGGTTTCTCGTTTAGCGAAATTGCAAATCACCTTAAGCGGAACGAATTCACCATCATACGCTGCTATCAGGCAGGGATTAGGGAGGGTTAGGAACGTCGCAGAACAGCAACCGGGGGGCGAAGAAGAACAAATGAGGTGCAGGATCTTCGACTTATGACAACAAGAGACCGATTCTGCAGTACTAGATTAATTGCCGGTCAATGGTTACCTAACGAAGGTCGTCTTGTAACCCTTCGAACGGTTTACCGCAGAATCAGAGCTTTCGGCTTGCAATCCTATCGGTCGCATCTTGTGTTACCACTAAGGGCTCAACACCGACAGCAACGTTTGGAGTGGTGTAGGTTGCGACTGCACTGGAACGTAGAGTGGCATAGGGTGGTATTCAGTGATGAATCCTGATTCTGTTTGGGGATGCATGATGCCGTATGAGGATCAGACGAACACTTGGGAAACCTCGCAATGTTGAATTTTCTGTTGCGAGGTGTGTGCACCAAACTGTGGGGATTATGGTATGCGGTGCTATAAATTATGGGAGTAGGTCCGGTTTGTTATTCATGCGAGTCAATTTGAACGCCCAGCGATAAGTGAATGGGGTGGTAGAACTTCATATTCTTCCATTTCTTCAGCAGTTGAAATACCCACTTTTCCAGCATGATAATGCCCGTTCCCATATTGCAAGGCGTTCTATGGACCGATTTGCAGAGGATAATGTCAATCTCTTGCCACGGCCACCCCGATCTTTCGGCCATCGAGCAGGTTTGGGACATTACGGGGAGAAGACTGAGGACCTTGCGGTATCCTCCGCAGACGCTGCAAGCCTACGGCACGAAAGGGGGGGGGGACCAACTCATTATTAATAAAAATTATGTTTATATTTTGTTCTTTTTCTTTAAAATGTTAATCAATTACTAGCTTTTAGTAGTTAAACTTTTCTGCCAAGTTCGGTCAAAAAATTCCTACCCCTTCTTGGTGTTGCGATTTCCATGTCACTGAGTATACATATATAAAAGAATAGGCAATAAACGCATAGCAATCAGTTACCACCCTACCGAAGGAAACTGTGTATATGTTTTTTTGAATAATTATTTGTGGAACTTGCATTTACCTAAGTAAATCATTGCGTATCAGGTACTAAACATCTTTAATAATACCACTTCTTAACGATATTTAAAAGTTGATTTAGAAGGTTTACTATTTACAACCCCAGTACGTGAATAAAATACAATGTAATGCGTTTAAAATATGATTTAAAATTTTGAAGTTGGCGTAATAACAGACAGATTTCGGTTTATTAACAAACAAAGTGGGTATATTAAAAATCACTGCAAACCATAAAACAGTTAAATCTCCAAAACCTGCGTTAAATCTGATAAATGAGACATCGGTACGAGTCAGTGATTCAACAATATAAACACTCAAATACGTAGTAAATTCGCATCCGTTTCTCTTCCACAACCAGCCAGGACTGGGAACATTGATGGATGATTGCGCAAACAGTGCATCCGCTGCGACCTGTTGCCTCCTCGCTGTATACGCTCGTAATAGTCCTACGAATTTTGAAAGGATTTACTAACGTTCTGGTTATCATTAATATATTAAAATATTATCACGTATTCTTCTATTGCGTTTAGGAACAAAATAATGCACAATATTTCTTTTACGCCGGCCAACGTGCTTACTTGTTATTTAAATCTACTATTAACATAAATAGAAAACTTAAACTAAGGAAAGAAATGGCAAGTGTATATAAGCAGACACCATTTCTATTAAAATAAAGAATAACTTCTTTGTTTTTATTAGACATATAGTGGTGTTAAAAAGTTTTGCATCAGTTGAGAAAGTAGGGAAAACTAAAGTATATTCTTCCAACATTTTTCACTGTTTACATCAAATGGGCACTTAACAAATTTAATACAATATAATAAATACGTACAATAGAAATGTTGATCGAATTACAATAATTATGTAATAACAAATACTTCCATCATTATAAAAATTATTTATACTAATTTGTATTTGTTCTTGATGACCTATTCGCAGCATTTTGACACGACACTATCAGATTTCCTAGTTACTCCTGCGAAATGCGGATTAGGATATTGATTTATTTGTGGAAGTTCTTTTAAATATGACGTTTAATATTATTTACCACATGGAATACCTGTGTAATATATAGATTTTGCTGTTCCTCATTCAACATTTAACCAGTTTTATACTATGGTAAGGAGCACTATCGGATTGAAAAATAAACTTTTCCTACTAGGCAGCATATAATCCTGCAGGCTAAAATGTTTCACTACTTTTGTCCTTCTAGCCCGACATGTAGTCGACCAATTTAATTTTAGGTGAAAATCTCTAAACAAAAATCACGAATCAAAAAACCAGGAAGATAGAATCTCGAAAACAAAAATATCGAATAACAAAAATCTCGAATGACCAAAATCTCGAATTGTAAACATTACAATACTCACATTTATGCAAAATTGAAAATTACATGCTTTTTAAGGATTAAGCTGAGTATCAGTAACTTACAAACTGTTGTTCACCATATTTTAATCATATATATGAACATGAAACACATGTTTACAATTGTTTAAATACTACTCATTGGTAATTATAAATGGTGTGGTGGTAGCTCAGCTGGTAGAGCGCTCGCTTTCTGAGTAAAACGTCGATTCTGGCTTGGGTTCGAAACCTAAGCATTACTATGCAGGTTTATGGAAATCTTGTCTGCAACCCATCACACACAAATTCCCAATCCGGCATGCAACCGTGGGATCTTAATGCTAAAAACCTTCTTTGGCATTTTTGTCGTTTGGATTCGACGTTAAACTGTAGGTCTTCGGTGTTTCTACCTTAGCGCTGAGGAGAAACACGTGACAGAAAAGAGGCCGATGCCCAGCAGTTGACAAAAAAAGGCTGTCACTGAAGGTAATTATATAACCTGCACAAGAGATAGAAATTTGGCAAGTGGTCTGTATCTTGCTGCAAAAAAATATAAATTTAAGTTTAAATTGTGGGTAATTCCTTAAAAAACATCTTTCTCGTTAGTGTCAGCATATTGAGCAACACAATTTTACAGTCGATTATCATTTAGCTGCCGTTTCTAACCATTTCTAAATGTTTGGATGGTTGGTTGCAACAATATTTATTTCGACATTATTTTGTAACGGGTCTAAATGGTGAAAAAGTGATTAGTTGGTGTTAATTACCAATTACACGAGGGTTCAACATTTTGAGATAAAAATGGTGACAACGAACACCACAATAGTGGGGTGCGCGCATGTCGGAAACCGAAAATTGGCCGATATAAAACCGCCAGCGCGCCCATTTGAAAATCACTTTATTTCCTGGCTTTTGATTTAATCCAAAGTCAGAAATGTTCGTGAACCTTATTTTAAGAGTATTCTTAAAAGATCCTAGTGTTGAAAATCCGATCCTGAAATTAACTGTTCTAGTAAAAACCGTTTACTAATTCCGTATGCTTACCCGAAAGTGAATTAATAATTTTCCAGTGTTTTTGCCGTTATATTAACAAATTGAATAATTTTTCGTTTCCAGTTACAGATTCCGAAGCTGAGTGATTCAGTGAGCTTCGCCAGTCGACAGCCGTCGTGGTATTTTGTCAGTTTATTCCGCCGGTCGAAGTCGTTTGATTTCCAGCACATTTTGACAGTAAAGTTGTTAATTATAAATATTTAACCTGCTTTTCTCATTCAGTTGAGTGCCCCGTAGTCTGTTTTCCCTATGACAGACATTTTTATCGTTGGTGTGCTGGTGTTTGAATCGGTTACCATCACTATAAGTTTCTGTTTAAGAGTTATTATTGCTTATCGAGTCGGTGTCTGAATCGACGCAGTAAATCAGCTTTAATAATTCTGCTTTTACTAGTTGAACACCCTGTACAAAGTTTGTCATAATTCGTGGAGGAATTTCACGAGACGTCAAATTCCCGCTAGGATATTTGAATTGATTTGGAGTATATTTTAAACAGTTCGAAGCTTTCTACGAATTCAGTCACGGAGTATTTTCGTGCCAAGTTGTAGGGTAAAATTAGCCCCAATCTCGTTATTGCGAACTAGAGGAATTTCAGTAAAATAATTAGATTGCATTTTCCGTGAGCCCGGTATTTTCACTGTCGAATTCAGAATCCTGGTCAGAGTTTCCAGCAAAACTGGGTTGAATTATATATAACACAACTGCACTTTTAAAAACGCATAGTTTGAGTTTCTAACTTCCAGGAAAACTGATTAACATAAAATCTCCTGTTTGAAGATTTGGTACCGTAAAATTTGAAACTGAATATATACAGATTGTTGATTCTGGGGCTGTCGACTGCCGATGAGACACAGGTGTACTCCCGCACAAGAATTTGTCACTGTTTTGTTTACTCAGATTTCATTTTGCTTAAATTAAGCAAATTTTCGCCCATTGTACGTGTCGATTGTAACCTGGAAAGTTTCCACAACACTTTCCCTAGTTTCGCATCACAAACTCCGTTTATACAATTGCAAGGAAGTTTAATTCTTGCCAACAACAAGCGTAACTAATTCGTTTGTTTATGCAAAAATTAGGTTCGACCGACCGAGCGGACATCTTGTAAACCGCAAAGACAGTGCACCTACAGGACCAGTTAGTCGGCTCGCTGACCTGGGGCAGAAGCATTCGACCGACCAAGGAAACCAGTGGCGTGTCAAGGATTTATTTTTTTTGTCAATTAATTAAAATAAGAAACCGATTTATTTTACATATATTTTGTATATACATTTCAGTAATATTTAGTAAATTTATTTTTCCAAGCACTTATAATTGAATTCTGGACAACTCCAGAGCATACCCAGGCTATATGAATATTGGAGCGCCCCTATAAGCAACGGGGCGAAACGTTACAATTTATTACAATTAGAGATTTTTGTCATAAGAAATTTTTATCATTCGAGATTTTGTCTTCCGAGGTATTTTACGTTTAAGGTTTTTGTCGCTCGAAGTTGCTGTTCTCGAGATTTTTGTCGTTCAAGTTTTTTGTGGTACGAGATTTTTGTCGTTTGAGATTTTTGTCGCTCGAAGTTTCTGTCGTTAAGTTTTTTGTCGTCGGAGATATTTGTATTCGAGATTTTGTTTTTTGAGATTTTCTAATCAAGATTTTACTTTCTAGATTTTCACCGAATACCGACCAACATACAGTTCATATTTTAATATGGGTTGGATGTGTAATATATGGAAGTACACGATATATGTACGTGTTGTATATAATTATTAATGTTAAAAATGATCGTTACTAAACAGCATCTTTCGTCGCTGCTCTGTGGTGCAGTTCTGGCGTTTCTTGGGGTATAACAGAAGATGTCGCCTTTGCTTATCAGACAGCAGCTGTTCCTTCCGTGTTGTATATTCTCCACCAAGCAGCCTCCTAAGATCTGAAAATTGCTTGAATTTTATTATGGCAGAAATTGAACGCCGATTAATGATTTGATGATGAAATATATTTTTAAACTGCCTTTGGACTGATAATTTAATTGTGTCTTCTGTAATGTTATTTTGTAACTTTTAAAGACATTCAAAGAGAAAATCAATGACTTATAAAGAGATTGCAATTTGTATATGTAGTCATAATACTACTAAATTTTTTCATAGAACTTACATTTAAATGAAGCTGATTAGAGAATTTATTAATTGCCCATGAATGATTGAATAGATAATCGATTGAGGAAATCTGTGTGGAATTTGATACTGTGATTTCGTGTGGATTCACCAAATCCCAAGAGTGGCTGTTCTTTCTGCTCATTAATCCATTCCTTGTAGAAGTTGCCTCATCCGCGAATAAAATTCTGTTAGGTAGGTACCGATTTTGAATGATCCAGCGGCAACATTTCATATGACTATGGAAATCTGTAGGTAGGGCTTGAACAGGCTGGATATGAAATCGATATAAAGCATGATGTTTTAAGCCACCTCGGTTATTCTGTGAATTTGATCTATTACTGAATGTAAACTAAACCCAAATTGCTGTGTGGGTATTGTTATCTTATTCTCTATGGTTGGTTTGACTCTCTTCAACAGTAATTTTTAAAATAGTTTTGAACTAATCGGGAGTAACGATATTGGTCTATATGATGATGGGAGGTTCACCCGCCTGGGAGATCATAATTACCTCAGCCATCTTTCAAATATCCCGATCCGGTACATGCGTTACGCGTAATACTGCACTTGTCAGGTAAGTGAGCTTTACGGTTGCTTTTCTTGGCAACTTCTTAAGTATGTTTCCAGGTCTGAGATCATAACAGGGAGCTTTCTTCGGGTTAATGCTTGTTTTATTTTCCTCAGCTACATTTTTTTGATGTCACTCGGTCTATGTTTATATTTTCACGTTGAAATAGCAAATTAGTACGATTACAAAAGTAATCAGTACTTAGTTAAAATCAAAACTAACTGGAATTTAATGAAATTTTGCTTATATTATCTACTTATTTGATTATTAGTTGTAGTAAGTAAGCAGGGTTTACTTTCAAAGTAAATGCTTTGGCGTTGGCGATCTTCCACTTGTTTTTACAAGAAACTTTTTTTATAATTCTGTATAATAAAGCCATGCATTCATTTGAAACTTGTAGTTAAAATTGTTCAAACACAGACTAATTACGTAGTTTCCAGGAGCTCAAATAAAGCGATCAACAAGAATGATAACTCTAATTTGTCAATAAAGAATGTAAATGTTTGAAATGTACATGTAACATTTGACCACTTGTCACGAATGGTAAACCGTTTAATGTCACTATCACGGCGATGCCTAAACTCGAAACATAAACATGAATGCGGCCTCTATATGTTTGCGGTAACACTCTCTAATCATATGTCGCTCGCTCGTTTAAAATACAATATTATTGTTGCCTACTGGTCGGAAATTGCATTCTAACAAACCTTTGATGATAATACCTCCATGTCAGTTATGTCTGTGAAATAACATAATAAATTTAAATGATTTGATTTTGCGTAGCAGAAATAGATAATTGATTAAATTAAAATGAAAAGCAGTTATCATTCCTTTGTACGAGTCACAGCATACTGCCAGTAGAAAATTATGTGTAACTATATGGTTAAATTCACTACTTCTTAAATTTTCTTTTTCTTGATTTTTTGCAAATATTTACGAGCCTTAGATAATTATGTAAATAATCAATTATTGAATTAATTGTAGGGTGAAATAATCAGCATGTTATATATGTTATGTACGATGAAATATTACTATTAAATACAAGACCTTACAGTCTACTTCTGCGTTCTTTTTTGAAGCACATTGATTTTTCTCTTTAAAAGAGTCTTCCCTTTGATGTGTTTACCGTTTTTTAGTAGGATTGTGCATATTAATCGATTAATAACTTGTTTGAAATAATTGATTAATCAGTTAATCGACTCTTCGATTAATCACATAATGTGACAAACTACTGAACAATTTGAAAACGTTTTCTGGTTTGGATCTACTACAATTATTTAATAGTTACTAATATAGTTGAAAGAAGCGGAAGAGATGACAAATGCTCAAGCAACAAAAAAAGTTGGATTAAACATCAACAAGCAGCAAACAAAAATAATGACGAACCTAGTAATTGGGGAAATATAAAAATCGAAAATGAAACCCTAGAAGAAGTTAGGGAGTATAAATATTCGGGACATAAAATAAGAATCAACAGAGATAACCAAACGCATGAATTACAACCAAGAAGTAGCTTGGGATGGGCAGCATATGGCAAGCTTACAGACGTGTTGAGTAGTGACATTCCGATAAGCCTCAAAAGAAAGGTACCTACATGGCCAATATATTCTCCCTGTCTAGACGTATGGGGCGGAAACACTTACACTAACGAAAAAAATGGTTAACAAATTAAGAATTGTCCAAAGAAAGATGGAGAGAGCCACGTTAGGCATCAAATTGAGAGACCGTATACGGACATACGCCAAAGAAGGGTGTGCGACATAATTTACCGAATCACAAACTTGAAGTGGAAATGGGCGGGATACGTTGTGAGACTCAGCGATGAAAGATGAACAAAGAAGATCGTTGAGTGGTGACCTCGCCAAGATAGAAGAAGTAGAGGGAGGCCTCCTACGCGGTGAACCGACGACATAAGAAGAGCAGCCAGAAATTGGATAATAGCTGCACAAGACCGTAAACAATGCAAGCATATGGTTAGCAGTGGACTCAAATGGTTGGGCGATGATGACGATGATGATGAATATAGTTGATTCTCTACAAGTATGTTTTAGTGTGAAATACAAACACTTATTTCTAAAATGTTTAACATAACAAACGCAAGTTTCGTACAAGTTTTTTGTTTTTCGCACCTGGTAAAAGTACGGATTTACGAGCTACTTTAAATGTCTAGCTCTCACAATATTGGAGTTTTTGTTCCGCACAAAAAATAGCAATATTTAATTTGAATAGAAAACGTATTTAAATTATTTCTTACTAACTACAGGTAGTACCAATTTCACTACAAAGAAAGCCCCTCCCCCCCTCAAGAAAATACATTTTTTAACAACGTTCGTATTAGGAGACGATAGAGATTTGTTGGTACCTGATATATTTTTTACGTTTACTTTCATGTTATGTAAGTAAATGCAAATAAAACAACCTTGCTTGATATAAGTTGCATTGAAATCCCATTAGTTAAATGATGATATCAAACTTATACATATATGCAATTGCTAACACAGTAAATAAGTATCCCTATTTATATAATACATTAAAGTTATCACTATATTCCCATCCATTGTAATTTTGTTTATTAATAATTTTCACTGCGACATAGGTAAAATTTCTATGGTTTAACTAATGACAGTTAGTTTATTATCCATGACCAACTTTTATAAAATTTTTACTAGTATTTAACGGTGTTTAGTTAATTGATCCAAGAATCGGTTAATAAAATATGTGCAAACATAGAAACAGCAAACTAAATCAAGAAACTCTTAACTTAATAGAAGAGAGAAGAAGAACGAAGAAGCAGAAAATTTCAAAGGAATTAACAAAAAGGTCAAAGTGATGATTAGGAAGGACATAAGAGCACATAGAAAAAAGAAATTGAAGACGCTATAGAAGACAATAGAAGTATGAAAGTCCTGAGATCTAAATTATCACAGGGTAAACAGAAAATATGTAATGGTAGCTCAGTTGGTAGAGCGCTTGCTTTCTGAGTAAAGCGACGATTCTGGCTTGGGTTCGAAGCCTAAGCAATACTATAGCAGATTTATAAAAACCTTGTTTGCTACCCACCACATACAATTGCCCAATCCGGCTTGCAACCGTCGGATCTTAGTGATTCTACATTAAACTGTTGGTCCCCCGTGTTTCTACCTTAGCGCTGAGGAGAAACACGTGCCGGAGAAGAGGCTGATGTCCAGCAGTGGGACGAAAAGGCTGTCAATGACGAAACAGAAAATAATAAATATAAAAAATCAAAAAGGCGCTATAGTATCAAATTGAAGAGATATAGTATACAAGCAATAGGAAACTTTTACACAAAGCTGTATTCACCTGACATACCGATACATTGCTCGGTTAATAAAACCATTTTGAATGTGGGTTCCGAAGAAATACCCGAGTTACCAGATTTGAGGCAAAGCAAACCCTCAAGCAACTGAAAAATAAAAGAGCGCCAGGGGAAGACCGTATAACTACTGAAATGTTGAAAATAGGGGGTGAAGTAGTAGAAGAGATAGTCACGATACTTTTAGACAAATACCTGATGGATGGGAAGACACAAAGGCGTTTAAAAACGCTGACGTAATTCTTCTTTTCAAAAAATGGGACACATCAAACATTGATAACTACCGTTCCATAAGTTTACCCTCGTGTATATACTAACTACTTACTAAAATCATCACCAATCGCCTGACTCAAAAATTAGACTTCTCCCAGCCAGTAGAGCAGCCAGGTTTTAGGAAGGGGTTCAGTACCATGGATCACATTCAAATCATCAGAACACTAATTGAGAAGACAACTGTATACAATACTCCTATTCATTTGGCGTTCGTGGACTATTGAAAGGCTTTTGACTCTATAGAAATACATGCCGTCCTCAAAGCACTGAATATCGCAAGAGTTGACTTCAGATACCCACAGCTAATTAAATACATTTATGAAGAGACTACGTGTCATTTAAAGATATATAAAGACCTTTAAAGTCACGAAATAAAGGTTGAAAAGGAGTTCGCTAGGGAGACACAATGTCTCCAAAACTATTCACGCCGGCGATGGAAGATATGTTCAAGCAAATGAATTGGGAAGATAAAGGTATTAACATCGATGGGAGAAATTTGCGTACGATAGCGTACTAATTTCTAACAATGCCGAAGAACTTGAAACCATGCTCATACAATTAAATGAGGCATCCAAGAACGTAGGACTAGAGATAAATATAAACAAAACCAATATAATGACAAACAGCGATGCAGTTGTTTTTTGACAATCAATCTGTGGAAAGAGTAGACGAATAAAAAAAAATAGGCCACTAAATTAGGATTGGAAAAGAAAACCAAACGTCTGAAACTAGAAGAATAAGAGCCACTTGGACAGCCTTTGGAAAACTACTGCACATACTCAAAAACACCAACATCCCCACCAATCTGAAAAATTGTTAATATGACTTACGCCACGGATTAAAACAAAAAATAAACACGTGTTAAAAATTATTAATTTTAGACAAAATTCAATTAAAACTTAAAAACAACTATCTCAACATCAACATTAATCACAAACAAATGTACAAATATACAATAACACCCTGCACATCTATTATACGTAAAATAATTAAGTGACAATCAAAATTAACCTCAAAAATACAAAATCTTCCAATTTTATAAATAGGTAATAAACAAAGTCATTCTAAACAACAAAACTGCTTCTATCCTTCCTTTATACAATCCAAAATTATATTTAAAATCAGAAAATCACAAAAAACTACATTCTAGGGTTTCCAACTTTGCCCATGACAATCCAAAACATCGTCTACTCCGCACATAGACGTCTCAACACCATTCCCTAAGGAATATCCACCCACAACTTCACTTCGAAACCAAATAAGGCACTACGTAGCACTTTCCGAAGCTTATACACTATCTTTTACTCTAATCCGGTATACATTTATCATTTTTAATCACTATAACTTTTCAAATAACATTCATACATGATAATCAGGCTAATTAAATTCAATTTCAGGGATAATTTGGATTTCTACCTCCAAAATAGTATCCTTTTACACATAAGTTAATCATTACGAAGCAAAAATCACGTCATATAAGTGTTACGAAGTAAAATTAACATAGTATAAGTATATTTTAGAATAACTAGATAACTTTAGGTTAAATAACATGGCAATATACATATATGTACTATAAATAAGCAGAATATCCTTCAAATATGAAAAATGTTCACGGTGCATATGCACATTTATGCAAAGCGATTTTATCTTTGGGGCTAAAAATAATAATAACATGAGAATATATATTTATTTTAGCTTTTTAGTATGAACATACGGAAACTCATAAACATTTATATGTTAAGCTAAAACTGTTATAATTAATCTTAATTAATCTGAATTAATTTGTTAGTCGTTTTCTATTGGTCTCTCCTACGGTTGCAGCAATTTATATGCATTATGTAGGGTAAAAGGCCTTCTTCTATCAGAAAGTATAAGTTTCCAAAGCCGCAATAGATTTAGAGAACTGATGAAAGTAATAAGATTTTACTCTAGAGATACTAGGGCATCTAGACGAGCTGAAGATAAATTTGCATCTCTGCGAGAAATGTTTCATTTGATAAGAACAATTCTTTTAAAATATGTAATACTAAGTATAAACGTGGTTATTGATGAAATGTTATCCATATTTCGAGATAGATGTTTGTTCAAAGTGTTTATGAAAGACAAACCTGGAAAATATGGTAATCTGATAAGGATTTTAGTTGATTGTGTAACCCCTTATGTTTTCCGCGTGGAAGTATATACAGGTAAAACTGAAGGCAGCACTTCAGAGTCTAGAGGTCCTAGACATTGCCTATTCCCAATCAGTAATTATACCCGAAATCTTACTGACAACTGACAAATACTTTAGATCTGTGAAGCTTGTACAGGAATTGCATACGGATTTTGTAGGCATGATGCAGCTAAATCGGAAATGTATGCTATATAATATTAAGACTGAAAGGAGACATCTCTATTGAAGCATGTTTGCGTTCAAAGATTACAAATGAAACAAAATGGAGAATGGACAATATAGACCAAATGCAAGGAGACACACACCAAACACGATCTACTAGAAGATGGCCACCATCAGCTCTCTACACTTTGTTTGACATTGCACATATAAATGTATATTCTTTCTTCCTGCTGAACTTTCTACAATGAAATGCCCACAAACATAAACGTTGGCAATAGCTTGGACTTGGCTCGAATACTGCCAAATGTGGAGCAAAGCCTGAAAATGTTAATGGTCTGCAATCTCACATTATCAAGGCTACTGGAATCGTACAAGAGCGATTGTCAGGAACAGTAACACAGATATCATCGCAAACTGGTCAAGAAAGATGGACTTCTGTTGTAAACTTTCTCGATCGAAAAAGGAGAAGACGAACGAGTGATACAAAATTAAAATTATATGCATCAAATGCTGCAGATATGTATATGGAAGCCACAGCAAAAATTCAACATTTGTCTAAATTGCGAAGAGTTTGGTAACAGAAATAGTGACAAAGGATCTGATCTGTGAATTTGGCCGATTATCAACTCCCTTGGTTCAACTGTTTATAAAAAATGGTTGGTCCTCCTAGGGTGATGTCTATAGAATAGTATGTTCCATTAAAATAGCAATAATGATATAAATTATAAGTGAAACATACAGAGGCTGGTTCAGTTAAGAGATTTTCTTTGACTCAAAGTTCTAGCAGAATACAATCTATTCAAACGGACCCGAACCGCTGTTCAAGGATTAGACACCTATTATGTTGTTAATTGCAATCGTAAGATGTATAATAAATATAAGAGCTATGGTCTATAATTAGGTAAAAATGATTTTTTGTTCTATTGTCTCCAGCAAGTAGGTACATGCCTGGAGCAGTGAGATGTTTCAGTTTCGATGTAAAATTTTACGCGCGGTCGTAATCCTTTTGTCATTCGCAGACCTTCATAATTTAGGGCACCGAAATACACATACGCACCCACAGTCACGGCAATCACCCGCTACATTAATAAGTAAATAAGACAGGCATTAGACACTTGCAAGGGCTGTAACGAGCTTTCGCACGGACGCAGCTTTGAGTGCTTAATGCCGCTAGTTTATGTAGGCTTTATCGCTCTCCGCTACGGAGCTTTTATTGTTGCCTGACGTTTATGTAAGTTGATGTGCTTTACTTTATAGCGAGCTTTCAGCGGGTAAGCTCGGACATACTTAACACGCTGATAGGTGATCGCAGGTGCTGAATGTTTAGATCCCATTAACGCCATCAACTCCGTTGACTACAAACATGAACTATGACTGCCGAAACGCGTATATGAAGCTGCTGCTAATTGCTCTAGTCACTTTTCGCCGGCGAAATTATGTTGCCATGTCTTTGAAGTACAACTTAACGGCCTCTATTTTACCTTTAGATTCTGTAGCTTTTAGAAAACGAAAAGTTTTCCCGAACCACTCAAGCACAGGGTTATGTTTACGATCGGGTTTTAGTTAAAGATACAAAAATGCTTTTGGTTGAACTTCTTCAACGTAAGTCTTAATATGTCTTAAGACAATTAACCTACCTGTATCTACCCACCATCCAAAACCACTCAACGTAAATTATTCACATATCACAGAGTAGATTTGATTAATAAGAGATAAACCAAACGTAAACTTGAACTTATATAATTATAAATAAAAGATCTTATCTCTTACGACTTACTCTTCCATGACCGTGTTGCGTGTTTTTCAAGTACCACGAAGATAGAGGACCGACAGCTTAACGTGGGCGCCGAACCACGGGAAGTGTAAACAATTCTATTCCAAAGAAGACTTACTTACAGAATATTCGCTGGTTTGTCATTGCCTTGCGAGGGGGAACGGCCGTTAAAATCCGCTGTTCCGGTACTAGGAATTGAACTAACACCTTCTGCGTAGAAATCTAACGCGCTAACCTCTAGCGATAATATTTAACGGCAGTCGTCCATATATATGAACATGTGTACGCATAAAGTATTCAAAGTATTGACATTCCTCGTCTAACTGACTAATGTTGCTATAGCTCACGTCTAAATTTAACTTGGGTAAAATAGCCATACGGTAATTGCCCACCAGCTAACTACACGTGATATGATTATTCTCAAGCTGTATTTTTCAGCCGTGTAGCAAACTGAAGCCCCAAAACCAAGTAAAACGTTATCATATTGTAATAATAGAATTAAAATATCAGTAATAGACAATGTTTTCAAGGTATTTCGTGTATTACTTATTAGAAAAGTTCGGACTTAAAAATACGCAGTATAATATAAATTTGTCTCAAATATGTTAATATACGAAGGTGGTTCATCATTTATTGTCCTTGATATAGAAGAAAATGATTTAGACATTTTGGACAACTTTATTACTTAACATAATCCCGTAACAGGTTAACCCTTTGAGGCCGGAATTATCAAACATTTTCTAATTTGATATTT
Organism: Limonius californicus; assembly: GCA_014611495.1. Taxonomy (NCBI): domain Eukaryota; kingdom Metazoa; phylum Arthropoda; class Insecta; order Coleoptera; family Elateridae; genus Limonius; species Limonius californicus. Next base: position 65,487 of record JABXWE010005191.1, read on the forward strand.
CTGGACTGTTTTATAATAAGGCATAATAAGAAAGTTTATTCACCTTTATACACATTTTTTCAGGCTTCAGGACGTGTCCTCGGTGTGAGGACACAAGGAACATGGAGTCTAATTATTTATACCTAGGTTGGCGAGAACAAGCAAAACTTTATTTGAATTTAAAGGATACATTTGAAATTTCATTTAGTATGATATAGTTTAAAACAGATTTTTTATCACTAAGACACAAACCAACATCGCATGTTGCGCAGCGCAGCTCCAACGAGACTTGTGTGGTATCTCGAGTGCTACACAAAGCACATCTTCTACGTTTTCCATGGACTGGCATATGTGCACACTTGTCGTATCTGATTTCCAAAGGGACTGTAGGCTTGAAGTTACTGCTAACTAAATTTCCGCTTATCCCGCTTTCTTCCCCTTTTTAGCATATCAGGTTGAGCTCCTATGAGACCAAGAATAACGGACAATCTGAAAGTCTTCAGGCTTATTGCGCGACCTCTTGATCGTTCTCTGCAAATGATGAACGAATTGACCAACCATAAGTCCACAAAATACCAAAAAATCCGTGGCCACCATTTTTTGGATTTGCGGTAGACTTCATAAATTGATTTCAGCATATCCATTTTGTCTACAAATCCCATGTTAGCATTATAATCTTTGACTAGCATTGGACAAGAGATATCTTGTAGCGAGCCATCCCTCATTTTTCTTGAAGTTGTTCCATTCATGGAAGGATCATGGTAATTGTTAAGGAATAAGACTCCTTTGCGATCTTTCCACTTCAAGTACACAATGCAATCTTTGCTGATTCTCCAGTCAGACTGTCGTCTTTCAAGCTGTTTATCATCTTTCAGGTCTGTTGGTAGACCTTTCCTGCCTTTTTGTTTGCGGTACCACATGGATAGATAAGGCTCTCTTAAAGATCTTTTTGTAATTTCAAGGAATTAAAAAAATTATCGAAATACAATGATGTCCTTGCCCAGACAATCCTTGTGATAAATCCTTTACAACTCTTTCTACCAAGTTCTTTTCTGTCAGATCAGTAACTTTGACCGTATAAATTTGAAATTGGGAGACCCACTTCCATTTGCCCTCATCCACACTTTGTATCCGTGCTTTATTGGCTTTAGTGGCATATATTGTGGTAGACAAGTTCGGCCCTTGAACTTAATCATAGACCTGTCTATAGCCTGGTTCTTTGTTGGCTTGTAAGAAGCATGGAATGTCTTCGAAAGTTTATCTAACAGCGGCTTAAGTTTATACATGAACTTATGATGGAATCCCTCAATTCGCGTCTTGAAGCCCAATAGTCACGAATACTTGGAAGAGGTTTTATTCCCATCAGTAAGTTTATTGCTATAAAAATTTTCACTTCATTTGCGTTAGTTCGTAAAAATGAACCTCTGTCACCTCCACTGTTCTGGAGAGCATACAAATTAGTCTGAAAGACTATATGATCAATTAAAGGAAACAGGTGAAGAAATATATAGCCAGGTTCCTCAATATTTTCAGATATGCATGGTCCAGGTGGATTAGCAAATGGTTTTACATTTTTGATGCAATTTCTGGCATCACGTGTCCAAATCGTATTCTCTTGAATAAAATTTTTCCTTATGGACTCCAGAGTAACTTCATCATCGCTGCTCCAGGATTCGTCATTATTTTCATCTTCATTAATCTCTTGATTATCATCTACATTCGCATTTCTGGCAGAAATTCCATCACAAAAGTTATTGGCATTGAGTTGATATCAAAATCTGTGTCATCATTATCAGTTTCTGTTTCGTTTGCTGGGAATTCGTCTTCTGAACAATCGTCGACATCAGACTCGTCACCAGAAGGTACTTCCTCTATGAGAGCAAAGATTTCCGCCTGAGACATTCGCTCTAAATCAGCATAGGAAAATTTCTTTTGGCCTGCAAAAAACGCAACAACGTTATTACCATCTGCCTTGTGTCCTCAGGCCGAAACCACAAAATATAAACAACGTTAATTTCCTTATTTTAGGTGAATGCATGTTAATATCATTCTCATTACATTATAACATTATATTTCTCTATAAATTATAAGCAAAATCTTACCAGCCATTTCAAAAAACGCTATGAAAGTGACAAATTAGTCAGGCACAACAGTGAGGTTTATTTACACGTGCAACGATCTGCTCCACTGTAAGATTACGAAGCGTCTGCAACAAACGGACAGTACCAAGCAATAGTGAGGATGGCATAGTAACTCCGCCTTCCAGTGGCCACATTAAGGAGACACTAGGCGCTTATGAAACATTTATTTAATATGTGTCTTCAGCGTGAAACCACCAGGACACAAAGGGTTAACACACTTAGTGTAACGATGATGCAGAACTTGAATGCTTGTAGAAAAAAACTTTATCCTGCACTTCAAACCATTCATTCACAGCAACCATCGCCTCTTCTTCATCCGAAAAATGAGTTCCCCGAAGATGTTCTTTTAATTTAGGAGAACATGTGAATGTCAATGGCGGCCAAATCTGTCGAATATGGGGGTTCTTCTAAAATTAAAAATCCAGCAGTGTGGATAGCATCCACACAAAGAGAGGAAGTATTGTCTTGGTGGACAGAACGCTGCGTTTCGTTATTGTGTGACCACGTGATAAATAATCAACAATAACTACCTCAGAATTCCAAAACACCGTTGCCATTATTTTTCCGGCCGATCAATTCACACGAAACATTCGTGGTGGCGGGGAACCAGGGATGCAGCAATTCGACGCTCTACCGTTTTGATTGTGGATCAAAGTGATGAATCCAGGTTTCATATACAGTTACAAAAATTTCCAAAAATCTATCCAAATCCGTGTCCATTAATCTAAAATTGCTCGCAGCAGTGAGAAACCTGGCCCGCTTCTGATCAGGTGGCAACATTTTTGGAATCCATCTAGTGCAAACTTTTTTAGGCCTGAATCCTCATATATAATTTTCTAGACGCTTCCAACGGAAAAGCCACAAATCTCAGCAATAAATATGACTGTAATTCTCCGATCACTCAATACCATATGATGGACTAAATCAATATTCTTTAAGTGACAGCAGTTTTTGGTGGCGCAGCACCTGGTGCAGGTTGACACGATTTCCTTCCTAGTTTGAAATCCCGGCGTCAATTCTTAATTACGAGGATTGTTGAACTGAAACCCATCTTTGATCAACTTAGCCTTGAAAACAAATGCAATAACTCAAATGACGTTTATTAATGTTAGTAGTATTTGTAAGCAATACATTAATAAGTTTCTGGTGTTTGAATTTGATTGTGACTTTTAAAACTTCGATTTTGAAATGGCGTTTGTTGTTGAAAATCCAAGTTTGATCAGCGTGCGGTTTATTGTTATATAATTTAAGAATGGAAAAGAGAAGACTATGGATGAGCCGCGACCAGGTGCACGGTGTACTGCATTAACAGAAAACAATACGGTATGTGTGGAACGCCTTATTAGGGAAGATCGTCGAATTTCAATTAGAGAAATTTCAGAAATTGTTGGTGCGAGTATAGGATCTGTCCATAGTATTGCTCGTAATCTGGATTACAGTAAACTTTGTTCGCAATGGATTCCTCGTCTCTTGTCTAATGAACAAAAATGCTTGCGAATGGGCTTATCTCTGCAACACCTCACAGATTATAGGCAAAATGGTGATGATTTTCTTCTGTCAATAGTTGCTGGTGACGAAACTTGCTGCCGTTACTACGAGCTATCCAGTAAGTTATCGTCGATGTAGTGGAAACATTCAAGTTCACCACCACCGAAGGAGTTTAAAGCACAATCTTCTGCAGGCAGGCTGCTGTTAACATTTTTTTCGACCATGAAGGACCCTTGTTGATAGAGTTTGAGTAACCTGGAGTAAATGTCAATGCAAATCTGTACAATGAAGCTTTGAACAAGCTTCATCAAGCAATAAGACGGAAACGTCCAGGAAAACTTACGCGTGGAGTCATTTTGTTGCACGACAATGCCAGGCCTCATGTTGCTAGTGTGGTACAAGAAAATCTTCAACGAAAGAAATGGAGGGTTTTAGAGCATCTACTCTGATACGCAACCAAGTTCCACCTACCCACCCTAAACATCCAAAAGAAAACATACAATGACATCAGCCCGGATTTATCGCTTTGCGATTTCCATTTTTTTGGACCACTGAAAAAGGCGTTGAAAGGTCGGCATTTTGAGTCTGACGCAGAAGTACAGATAGCTGTGGAAGACTTCTTCAATCAGCAGCCACAAGAATTCTATGACCAGGGTATACGTGGGTTACTAAAACAATGGGATAGGTGCCTTAACTGTGACGTTAATTATTTGTAATTAAATTGTTGAATACATTTTTGTATAAAGCAACGATGGGTTTCAATTGTACACACCTCGTACATTAATTCTTGTTCGTTTATTTCAAACGATGGGATCGTTGTAAACGGAAAATACAATAAAGTAAACGATGCAAATCCAAAATAGTTATCAGTAAACGCTCGTTATATCGGATATATCGTTGCATCCCATATTACACTAAGTGAGTTGAACCGTATATGAATAAAATGTTATAAATATAAGGATCACCTAAAGTGCATTGGCAACACTTTTCTGGCTCGGTATGAATAAACAAATACCGCCGCAAATTGGGACCTCCAAAACAAGAATACGTAGGAAACACAATACAGTAAACAACTTAAATCCAAATATTTACTACGTAAACACTCGCTACATTCGACATCGCGTTGTACTCGGTCTTGCATTGAGTGAGTTAAAGTTTATCTGAGAAGAATTTAATTATTCATTTATTCGTGTTAAATTGCATACTAATGAGCTTTGGAAGGGTAATCGATAAAAGTTAATTTGAGTTGTCAAATGTTAGTTGGGTTGCCTATTTATACTCAAGCGTTCATGTTAAATTATATCAATTCTATCCGATTCGTGTACGCTTACGTAAGTATAACTTGTAGCTGCTCCAGCGATTATAAAATTTGCAAAAAATCAACGTTAGTAATGGTAAAACTAGAAAAACTTAAATTTAAATTTGAATGTATTCAAGCATCTGTTGATTTATTGTTACCTACCGCATCCTTTTCTGGCTGGCCCAGACGATCTTCCGGTATTGTTGTAGTTATCATATGCAAAGACATGTTATTTCAACTACTGTCAGGTCTAAATGCGGTACAATAAGAGATCTCAACTGCAACCCGTCCTTTCTAAGATGAAGTGAAGTGGTCGAAGCGGCGGATTCAATCTCCAGAAGAGGTCTGGACAAGTGATGTGCCCCGGTCCGGAACAAGACCGTCCGTGGTCCGGGCCCGCCCGTTTCCTCTTTACGCGCTCGCAGAATAACCAAGCAATTTTCCTCGTCACCGCGTTCACCCACGATAACAGGTCAATTTCTAACCTCCAGACAAATGCAGACCACTATTTTGACACTACACTTCTCCAGCGTATTAGATAATTGAACTTATTGAATTCGTCGTGCTTTATTATTTTTCGCACAAAATCTTATCGAACTAGAGCCAGATTAATGAAAAATGGATGCTTCACAGTAAAAACAGTAAAAATCCATTTTTATATAATCGGAGTCTTTAAACGCCTTCTTTATTGACTTTATTAATAGACTATTACTTGGTAATTAATTACAGAGCTTTCAAGAATTGGACACTATTAAGATACGATTTTAGATTCTGAAAGAATAGACTTTAAGGATTGAATTTTGATTCTTAGAATTGAAAATCTTTTTAGGGTTGTAGAATCGGGAATCTAATACGATTTTTAGAATCGGTAATTATTTTCTCAGTTTTGCAGGATATTGAAAAAATGCGTATACGCTGGTTTGTACGTTGCAAGATTAGCTTAAGACATTTTGATTTGTTAAATGTCAAATCCGGCAACATCAGCATTTATAATGCAGTTAAAAGTTTAGTGTAGTTGATCTAAAAATTAATGACAACTAACAAAGCTTTATTGTAAAGCACCTTCTAGATTTGTATCTGATTGACGTTAGGTGAATAGAAGAGCACAGTTCGAAAAGCGAACTGCGGGATATTCGGTTAACGGATAATTGCAGTTAACCGATTCAACCGCTAAAACACTAAATTTGAAAACCGAACTATGGTATATTCCGTTAACGATTAACTACAGTTACCCGATTTAACCGATAAAGGGGTAAATTGTTGTTGTACGTTGTAAAATTAGCCCAAGACATTATCATTTGTTAAATGTATATAAAATCCAGCAGCATTAGCATTTATAATTGAGTTAAACGTTTAGTGTAGTTCGTCTAAAAATGGAAGAAAACAAACAAAGATTTATTGAAAAGCACATTCTAGATTTCTATCTAATTGACGTTAAATGAATAGGAAAACACAATTCGAAAACCGAACTATGGGATATTGGGTTAATGAATAACTACAGTTAATCGATTTAATCGATAAAGCGCTAAATTGTTGTACGTTATAAGATTTGCCTAAGCCATTGTCATTTGATAAATGTATGTAAAATCTGGCAGCATTAGCATTTATGAAGGAGTTAAAACTTTAGTGTAGTTGGTCTGAAAATGGAAGAAAACAAACAAAGATTTATTGAAAAGAACATTCTAGATTTGTATCGAATTGACGTTAAATGAATAGGAAAACACAATTCGAAAACCGAACTATGGGATATTAGGTTAATGAATAACTACAGTTAATCGATTTAATCGATAAAGCGCTAAGTTGTTGTACGTTGTAATATTAGATATTGTCATTTGATAAATGTACGTAAAACCTGGTAGCATTAGCATTTATAATGGAGTTAAAACTTTAGTGTAGTTGTTCTGAAAATGGAAGAAAACAAACAAAGATTTATTCTAGATTTGTATCTAATTGACGTTAGATGAATAGGAAAGCACAATTTGAAAACTGAACTAAGGGATATTCGGTTAACGAATAATTACAGCTAACCGATATAACCGATGAAGCGCTAAACTCGAAAACCGAACTAAGCGATATTCGGCTAACGAATAACTACAGTTGGCCGATTTAACTGATACAAAATTGTTGTTGTACTTTGTAAAATTAGCCTAAGACATTGTCATTTGATAAATGTATGAACGAATCCGGCAGCATTAGCATTTATAATGGAGTTAAAGTTTACTGTAGTTGGTCTAAAAATGGAAGAAAACAAGCAAAGCATTATTGCAAAGCGCATTCTAGATTTGTATCTAATTGACGTTAGGTGAATAGGAAAGCACAATTCGAAAACCAAACTAATGGATATTCAGTTAAAGAATAATTACAGTTAACCGATTTAATCGATGAAGCGCTAAATTCTAGGACCGAACTATGGGATATTCGGTTAACAAATAATTACAGTTAACCGACGAAGCGTTAAATTCGAAAACCGAACTAAGGGATATTCGATAAACGAATAATTACAGTTAACGGATGAAGCGCCAAATTGTTCGCTTACTCGGATTACTTTAATCAAGATTTTAAGCTGATAACAGGCTAGAATTAACATTTTTTGGGTTAAATGTTTGAAAAATAGTGTTACCGCATTAATTTACCAAGCAAATACGTAGGAATGTTAACCAGCTAAGAAGTGGTAGAAACGATATTTAATTATTAATCAGACATACAAATTATTCTTCGGAGTGTAAAAGTACATTAGAATTACCCATAGAATGAAGTTATAAAAAATTTCAATAGATACAGAAATTAGTTAAATAGAAGATAGAAATAGGTACATTATACGGAAATTAGATTTTAAACGTAACTTCCTTGGTATTAAAAACCATGAGTGATTAACAGATAAATAAACTGTTTAATTATTTTATTAATCTTCCTTTAACAAAGGAATCTTCGGGTTGGCATAAAACATAGTTTTCCATTTAAAAAATCAGAAGTTATATCGGTTATGCCGAAAGTGTGAACATATTGTTAAAAATATGAGAAGCTCCAGAAGAAGTATTTCAATATCGAATAATGTTCAGTAGAAATTAAATACGGATAGTAGAGCTAAACTATATGAGAAGATGCCTGAAAGTAACTAGAAGAAGTAGAATAAGAACAGAGGAGATCTTGAGAAGAATGGGAGTTACCAAAACCTTAGAAAACAGAGCACTGAAATCGTATGGATACGTAAAGAGAATGCCAGAACAACGTTGATCAAGAAAAGCTACTGAATGGACTCCGTTTGGCAAACAAGGAAGACCGGCCTTAGATTGGGAAAGATATATAAAATCAATAATAACCGAAAAAGGACTAAGAGAATGAGACTAGGGAAATAAAGATTTTTGCCAACAAAAAAACAGAAAACCTAAGAGGTAAAAGCTGATAGAAAAAGAAGAAGAGGATATTGCTCTTTCATTCCAGAATCGGGATGCAGTTGTCGATTCTAATATCGAAATGCGTTTCTCGATTTCAGAATTGTAATCCGATTTTCAATTCCAGAATTGCAATCCGATCCTCGATTCTAGAATAGGAATCTGTTCCTCAATTCTAGAACAGGAATGCGATGCTTGAATCTAGGATCCAATTCTCATTTATTTTTTGGAACTAAATTTCGATTACGGGTTTCTGTAGATTTGTACTTTACTTGGGATCCAACAGAAATCTTAAATTTTAAAATCGGTATGCGATTTTATATTTTGAAATTGGAAATTGTTTGTTAGTTGCAACATCAGAATTCTATTATCAATTCTAGAACCGGAATCAGGTCTCGATTGTAGGAACGCAATCCGATTCTCTCCATTTTAGAATTGACACTCGATTGTCTATACTAGAATAGGAATGCAATTCTCAAATTTAGAAATGGAATCCGATTCCAGATTTTAGAATAGGGATGCGATTGTCAAATCTAGCATCGGATTTCGATTCTCGATTTTACAATTAATTTTTATGCTGTATTTTGGTTTCTAGAGTAGAAACAGATTCGGTTAAATTAAAAGAATAGATTTTAAAATTAGATTTTTTGATTTCAGAATCAGAATTTAATCGTTCCTAAATTCCGATAGAGATACTCGATTTTAGAATCAAAACTCGATTTTCGATTCTAGAATTGGAATGCAACACTCTGGAATTTTTCTGGAACCGAATTTTGTTGCTGGGTTTTCGTTTCTAGAATACATGTGGATTCGGTTGAATTAACAAATTGATTCGCGGCTTCTCATGTTAAAATCAAAAGATTGTTTGATTTCAGAATCAGAATTCAGTCGTTTCTAAATTCTAATACCGATCCTCAATTCTACCATCAAAACTCGATTCTCGATTCCAGAATCGGAATGCAACTTTCGAGTTTAGAGACGGAATCGTATTCTAGAATATAGAATTGAATTTCTATTCTCGGTTTTAGAATAGATATTTATTCAGTTAAATTAAACAATATAATTTTTGATTTGCATAGTCAGAATTCAATTCTCGATTTTAAAATCGGAACCGATTCTCGATTCTAGAATCGAATTTTTTAATGCTGGGTTTTTGTTTCCAGAATAGATATGAATTCGGTG
>JABXWE010005192.1:0-26444 GCA_014611495.1 Limonius californicus
AAATAAATAAATAAGCAAGCCCCACTAATAAAAATAACAGTTGTAACAATCGTAAATGGGGTTCGATAATCTGCTGTAGATACACAGAATAAAATAATACACAAAAAATCCTCTGCCTTCAATGACATATACAAATTGAGAACAAAATTGTACGAAAATAAACACCTCCCACAGCACTATCTTAAAACGAGACTCTTTATTAAAATAAAACATGAACTTTATTTAAACTAAAAGTTAAATTAATTCATTCTCAGGGTTAATAAATACTTAAGGTTGAGATAATTGGGCATTACGAAATTTAATTCCTATATCTTTTTAACTAAAGGAAGTAGGCAAGGCAATTTTGAATCAAATGAATTTGTAAAGAAATAATTTATTTAAATTATTAAAGGAAACTGCAAATATACAAACTAAATACTGGTCAAAAAATTGTAGATCTATTGAAAATTTGCATGAACTTGAAAATAACCTTTCGAGAACTGCAACTGTCATTAGCAAATAAACACAAAATTACACAATTAAAAATTTAAAGTAATGGAACTAATCACTATCAAACCTGCTGTTCAGCTTCTTCCTTCCTTTGTTCATCAATATTTCTTCCTGCTTACATCCTTTCCTGCGTGCGCTGCCTCGTATTACGCGGCTCTCTTCATGTTCGTTGTTGATCTCGTGCGGATGGAAAATCAAGTTACACGTATAATTCCAACAGACGAAGAATTCTTATCGGCCTCTCAGTAATTCATGTATTGCACTGGATCTTTGTTGAATTTCAGGTAATAGATTTGCCTTTACCTGTCGTTGTTGGTTGTAGAATAATATTTATTCGTAGCACATTGGTTTTATAGGTTATGTTGCAGATAACCAACAAAATTATTAATCGTTGTTTCGTTGTTGAATGTTGATGATTATATTTTTATTGAAATCGAAGCACTGGGATAATTATTATTATATTCACGTAGCACTGGACTTGTTAAACTATTCGGTAAGTAAAGCACTCAAACTTTTATAACTTTATTCATACGTTGACATATGTCAACAAAACAAAATCCACAAACAGTAATTAATTTTACAAATTTGGTTAGGAAACGTTCAACGGTTCCTCGTAGTAAATTTTAAGAAGTGACACTGCTTTCCAGAATTTCCCTCTTATACTTGCTCTGAAAAAAGTTAGCGTTGTCATGGCAACTCACATAACTTTCAGATATTTTACCAAATTCTAATCTACTTTGCATGTCACCTGAAAAAACTGACCAATCAGAGAGCAAATAACTCAACTATGGATTATGGTAGGGCAAAACTAATTACATATTTGAATTTCTCATAAAAAGACAAATCTTTTAAGACCAAACATGACCCATTAACTAACAAAACTAACCTACAAAATATACACAAATTCGATAAATTATCGATAAATAAACAAATTAACATTTAAACTTCTGAAAAACAATCTTACTATCCTAACATAACAACACTATCATTTATGAAACATTTTAACAGGATCTAAACATTTAAATATAAGAAAATTTCAGAATTTCTTTAAGTACATGACCTTTTGACATATTAACATAAACAATTCAATTATTAAAGCATTGTTTCTAACAAACGTCATGTAAAAAGGTGCCCTATCTAAGTATACAATGGCATTAGAACTGATTTTACCTTAGCAATTTCCACACATATAAATGAAATTGTCAAAACATGTTTAAATAACACATAAATAAACAAATACAGCATTGTTGCTATGGGACATACGACGAAAATCATCCATATCGCTTGTACTAAAAGTTTATATACAAATATAGCATAATCTAAACATTATTTCGATGTAATTTTACAATTTCTATAATCGTCGATGAAAATTATCTAACTTTGCAGATAAACAAATTAATACACCCTCAATATTTAAATAAATACAACACAAAGTTGCCTCGTAAGCTAAGTCAATGGCGTTCAGTACAAATTACAGCCAATCAACCATATTAATATGCTTAAATTTATAAAATTGGTCTGAACTGTCAAATTATAACCATTTACATGAATATCATTGTTATTGCAGCTCAAGACTCAGTAAAAATTGGTGAAAGGCATAAAAACAACATTATGTACGCGACTGCATTGTTAAATTTACTTCAGATGAACTCAAAACTTGCAATTCTCATCTTACGACAACCGGACGAATGATCGGAAAGGACAACGTATGAATTCCTTTGAAAATAGCGCATGTGATCCACTCATTTTCATACAGAAAAGTTTCCTATAGCTTTAATACTTTATATTTAAATCCATTTTATCAAGTGTAACATAGCAATATATACATACCATACTGCAATATTTACATTTTTATTGACGCTATTACGCTCGTACTCTCCCGTGAATTCCCCTGCATTATTATATATACAATTTTTTATATTACAGTGGAATGAAAAACTAAGGACATAGTTGAAGTCATCTCTTCGGGTTTAGACCGCGTTGTTGTACAATTGATTGATCGAAACGTGAAGAGTGCTGGACCGACGAATCCGGTATTTATAGGTTTCTCGTAGCCATGATTGACAAGCGTAGGAGCCGCAGTTTGTGTGCTGGGTTTCTATCGACTGCTGCGGCGATTGTGTGTTGTTTTAGCGCATTTTTACAAGGCTTGCTTAGTTTCACAAGACCCTCTTCTCGGTTAAAATTCTGTTGGCGTTTTCCTGTTGATTAGTTTCCCTTATGAGGCGTTGGCTCCAGTGTTGTAGCCGTGCGATAACTCTTGTTTCTTCGAAGTTTATCTTATGGCTTGTGGTTTCAACGTGTTGAGCCAGAGTTGGTTGTGTAATTCAACGGTGTCTGCAGTCGCTGTTATGTTCTTGTTTTCTACTGTGAGCCTGATTTGTCCGATGTAGCATTTTTCACACGAGCAGGAAATTTTGTATACTCCTACGATGTCGATATGATTACAATTTTTTGTAATGATTTACGGTATGTGTTTTGCTTTGGTTTCTTTTGATTACCCTCTTTGGGATTTGTTGAACACCCTAATTTTTTTTTCATTTTTATTGCCTTTCGTTACTTCAATGAAATACCCAAAACTGCATTGTTTATGTAGTGATTTTCAGATATGAAATGCCAAATGGCCATGAGGCTTATTGTCAAATAATTTTCCTGGATAGAGACCAAAATAAGATTTATAAAACTTTTAACTTTCTGTAACTTACACTTTAGAATTTCTTGGAGGTATTTTCTGAAATAAGACGAGAAAAATAACATTTATCCAGATTTTCACTTTCACTTTCACTATACAACAGTTAACCAACTTCTCTCTATTTAAGAAACAGAAATACTGTTTTAACATAAATTTTATACACATTTCATGAATAAGTTAATACAAACCACTGTGCAAATCAATAATTTTACAATGGTTGCCCTCTATCTCATTTTACAGGTGTCCAATATTTGCTGATACTTGTTATTACTTACGGTGCATGTGACCTATGTTCCCCGTATTAATTATTATTAATAAAACTAAATAAATTTCGGGGGAGTCGACGGTTGAGATGGTTAGGATTGTCAGATAATAAGAATTTGCTTGTTAAAAATTGTTCTCATTTTTTGGTGGTCTTGGAGGTTAACTCAATTTATTTATTGAGGATGTTCTGACTCGGCATTAGTAATTTTATAATTTACGTTCTTCGTTTCATTATTTGCCTTTATTTCTTTTAAAACGTACGTAGCATATTTAAAAACATACAAATAATTATATAATTATCACTTATTTCACAGATCGCAAAATATCTTCTGCAGGTCCTGAAACTTTGTAATCCGAAAATATTTGTATTTCCTGCTAGCCACCTTTTCACCGAGCAATTTGTTCCCACTTGTTTTAATATCATTTACATTTTACAATCATAACGGAATTTGATGTTACCCAAACCGAAATGTTCGGATGATAATTGACGGCGGTCGTCTCTTGGGGTAGCCCTAACTTAATTTTCCCTCGAAACGCTTATAGTTGACGTGGTTCGTTGCTTCTAAACGGAGAACATTGAACCTGTACCTTGATAGATTTTTTAAGTGTGATAAACTGCCACTAGGCAACTCGGAATTAAATTATCTGTAGCACGAAGAATCAACGGTATAATTCCAAAATTCGTTCATTTATGATTTAGTTATATTTTGGAAGAAATATTGGTGCACTGTTTTTACCTTATCTATACTCTTAAATGTATTATTTATTTAAATAGCCCACTTTAATTTAGTGGAACACCATTTTATAGTTTAATCTTTAATTTTAATTTAATCTTCTAGGACGCGGATTTCCAAGCATCTCTAAACACTGCACCCATCATTGGCTTACTGTACACCCTAACTAAGAATTTTGCCTATTTGGGATAATTCCAACTCCAGTAGTGATTTTTAACGTGTCACACTTCGCAGTGGCACGGGACCAACGGCTTTATTTCTTATCCGACAGAAGTCGCACTTTCAGAATTTTCCCCGCTAGAAAAATCTCACCGACCTTGGCCAGGTTCGACCCCGCGTCCCTTAGATCTAAAGACAAATGCGCTAACCACTAGACCACCGAGGCCGGCTGCTGACCGTTAATAGTCAAATAGCATGGATTAGGTAGTTTACGTAATGTGAACACCTTAACTTTGCACTTGCTGGGAGTACTGTAATATTCCATTTTTGTACCAATTACATAATTCGTCAATATTTTCTTGGGGCGATGTCTCTGCTAGATTAAGATAGTTTCGAGTAATTGTAGCACTATTAGCTACGTCTTTAATGTCATGGATGAAGATGTTAAAGAGTCTAGGTCCTTAAATCGACCTTTGTGGTACTCCCGCTTTAATGTTTTTTATGCTTGCGTAGGTGGCATTAATTCTAACCTGGAATGTTCTGTGCTACGATATTGCTGCAATTATAGAGGGTGGAATCTTCATTACCCAAACTGATGTATGTAGAAGTCCAGCAATCCATACTCTGTCGAAGTCTTTGGCGATGTCATAAATGTGTACAATGGTTTCTTTTTCAAACCGTTTTCAATTATTTCTGCTAGGTAGTCTCTTCAGCTGATGGATTGCAGAATGATTGGCTTTAAAGCTGAAATGTGAAATTGATAGTGTGCGGTTTTCTACTAAATTTTTATTGAATCGACAGTGGATATCTTTTCGAGCAGTTTACACATTGTGCAAAGAAGGCTGTTGGCCTATAGCTACTAATACTATTCGCATTTTATTAACTGGAAGAATACCTCTGCCATCATAAATTCTTGCTAGGACTGTTTTAATATTGTATTAAGAATGTTATTATGTTCAGGAGATTTTTTATTTGATGAATTTATACATTTCTGATGATGAGGTGGGAGAAATTTCCCGCATTCTCTCAGGTAGTGCGACTCTAACTTCTCCTTCAGCGCGTTGGTTCTTAGAGCTTTCTTCATCCTGTGATGGAGTTGTGATAACTTGCTTCTACAAATCAGCAAGTGCGTTCGCCTTTTATACACGGTGTTGTGGATGACGTGGCTATCCAAAAATAGATAATTTATGTAAAATATTTCTCGCTGTGGTGATATAATACTCATTGGTTTTTTATTTCGGTAAGAAAAAGTGTTTAAGAGTCCTTACTGTAGTCTTTCTATATTGAGTATATTCAGTTTATTCATTTAAGGAAACGTTTAAGTTTATAGAGTACTTTCAGTTCGAAAGTTCAAATAACTAACGATTTTAAGTATATTTAATTAAACACTACCCCTCTTTCAAATGTTGATCTTTAAGTACCTTGTGATACATCAATTTTAAGATGAATAAAATCATAATCTACTCAAGTTAAAAAAATTGTATTCGACCGATCTGTTTAGGAGATAGAGTGAAATATATTTCGTTTAGGAAAATGTTGAGTTCTTTAAATAAATACTTTGGTAGAGTGTCCTTTTTTTGGTACTAATCCACTGTCAGTTTTCAGCATTTCAGTTGGTTCCATACATACAGTGCTAATATTGAGCAAATTTTTTACCTATAAAATACAAATTCACCAACAACTCAGCAAAGACGATTATCACAGAAGAATTGAATTTTGTGAAGTAATATCCCTAAAAATTCAAAATTATACAAATTTGTAAAAAATTTGTTTTAGCGACGAATCAACTTTTTATTTGAACGATTTTGTCAATAAGCATATTTGTATGTTTTGGGACAATGAAATTCCTTTCGTATTTCGACAGGATCTTACTCAGTATCATACAAAGGTGAATGTATGAGTTGGTATATATTTTGGAGAATGCGATAATTGGCTAGATTTTCATATACAATATCCCAAGTGTCAGGCATATTACTGAGAATTTTTCCGCGCTGTCGCACAAGTGTTTGTTGCAACAAAAACTGCCCAAGCGCGCAGCGCGCGGGCAGTTTTTAGGGGCAACAGACACGCGTGCAAGGCAGCAAGGAAAAATTTTAAGGATATATGCCTGAACGAGGGGTATTTGTTCAGAGAATTTCGCGAATTTAATAAATTTGACATCTGACATTTTTACTTATGTCATTGTCAACCAATTGAATGTCTTCTATTTCGAAATTTGAACCAATACGAGTTGATTATACCGATAATTTCCCTAGGGGTATTACCAGTATAATACCAGCCTAATTGGTGGATAAATTCAAAATAGTGACTTATTATTGGTTAATAGAAAATGAGGGAAATTATCATTGAATAAACTGACTTGACGGTTATATTTGGACCTTTTACAAAATGAAATTAATCCTCCTTTCACATAATTTTTAGAGGATCAAATTGATGAAGTAGGAAATACGGTGCTGGTTGAACAAAATTTGCATTTTCAACAGAACAGAGCTACCCCGCAATTTGCACTACTTGTGCGACATTGGAAGGAGAGAGAATATAAAGTGAGAAGTATTACCGAATGGATACCAACGGAAGGAAGGCCAAAAGGTCGACCGAAGATAAAATGGAAGGACCAAGTCATAAAAATCCTGAACAATATGAGAATTACAGGATACAAAGAAAAGCCGAAGGACAAGAAAAAATGGAGGGATATTGTTAAGGATGCCAAAACCCATCCCAAGCTATGAATTCGTTCACATGTAGTAATATGGAGTGATTCGCCATGTTAATTGAATCAATGAAACTCCGGAAGAGGAGAGGCTCTATTCCAACTGGAATGTCAGTCTGCTATTATTATTATTTTTGTGCGACATTGACTGGATCAAAGATTTTCCGGAAAATGGATTGGTAGAAGAGGTGCCACACAATTGCCTGCAGCATCTTCAGATATGACGCCCCATAACTTTCTCCTCTCGGGCTATTCGAAAATGGTAGTTTACTAAAACTTACAAAACTCCACACGACAATATTAAAACAATTTCTTAAATTTATTGTTAATAAAAGTGTATGCTTTCTGTCTTCTACTTCATCTTCTTCTATCTTTATTCTGTAGTTTTTGACTCTCCTAAACGGATCGATAGATCATAATTTTTTTGAAGCGACTAAATTACGAGGAATTTGCCCTTAAATTGATGTATCACAAGGAAGCTCAGATGGGACGCATCGCGCTACCGTAACTAGTTTTATGTAAGAGGCTTGTTCAACTGAAACCCTTCTTTGATCAACTTAGCCTTAAAAACAAATTCAATAATTCAAAAAATGACCTTTGTTAATGTTAGTAGTGTTTGTAAGCAACGCATTAGTAAGTTTCTGGCGATTGAATTTAATTCTGACTTTTAAAACTTCGAGTTTGAAATGGCGTTTATTGTTGAAAATCCGTCCAAGTATGCTCAGCGTGCGGTCCTACAATTTTTATGGGCTGAGGGTGTGCAGCCATTGCAGATTCATACACGAATGCAAGCTGTGCATGGGAATGCATGTATTGCGTACCTAATTGTGAAGGAATGATGCCGAACATTTAAGAATGGAAAAGAGGGGACTATGGATGAACCGCGACCAGATGCACGGTGTACTGTGTTAACAGAAACCAATATGGCATCTGTGGAAGGCCTAATTAGAAACAATCGCCGATTTTCAATTAGAGAAATTTCAGAAATTGTTGGTGCGAGTGTAGGATCTGTCCATAGTATTGTTCGTAATGTGGTTTACAGCAAAGTTTGCTCGCAAAGGATTCCTCGTTTCTTGTCTAATGAACAAAAATGCTTGCGAATGGGCTTATCTATACAACACCTCACAGACTATAGGTGAAAAGGTGATGATTTTAGTCTGTCAATAGTTGCTGGTGACGAAACTTGGTGCCATTACTACGAGCCATCCAGTAAGTTATCGCCGATGCAGTGGAAACATTGAAGTTCACCACCACCGAAGAAGTTTAAAGCACAACCTTCTGCAGGAAAGGTAATGTTAACATTTTTTTCGACCATGAAGGACCCTTGTTGATAGAGTTCAAGGAACCTGGAGTAAATGTCAATGCAAATCTATACAATGAAACTTTCAACAAGCTTGATGAAGAAATAAGACGAAAACGTCCAGAAAAACTTAGGCGTGGGATCATTTTGCTACACGACAATGTTAGGCCTCATGTTGCTAATGTGATAAAAGAAAATCTTCAACGAAAGAAATGGAGGGTTTCAGATCATCCACCCTACAACCCGAATCTATCGCTTTGCGATTTCCATATATTTGGACAGCTGAAAAAGGCGTTAAAAGATCGGCATTTTGAGTCTGACGCAGAAGTACAGATAGCTATGGAAGACTTCTTCAATCAGCAGCCACAAGAATTCTATGAGCAAGGTATACGTCGGTTAGTAAAACAATGGGATAGGTGCGTTAACCGTGATGGTAGTTATTTGTCATTAAATTATTGAATACATTTTTTATAAAGCAAAGATGGGTTTCAATTGAACGGACCTCGTAGTTCTTTAGAATATCGCACACCTTCAACAAAAAGTAGCTTGTAGTAGTAACAAGCCAGAAAATACAGTAGCTGTAGCGGAAATACGAAAAAATATTTTTTCGCTTCAAGTGTGTAACTAGACTACCTAACACTTTCTTCTGTCTACACATCTTTACGGAAACTTGCAATATTTTCTAGTAAAAATGACCTCCATAATTTTATCAATAAATCCTTATAAGCTTTTCTAAGGATCTAAAATATTACAAGTAAAAACAACCTTAGTTTAAATACAGAATCTCTAGTAATAATATTTAATCCTGTAGATCCTGTATTCGAATGCCCCATCTGGTTATTGTGTTTTGTATGATACACCTTGCTAAAGAGTTAAACTGTTCCTCTGTTTTTGTATGTTGACTAACTGGGGTATTAGGGGACAGACAGAAATTGATTTATAGTTAAGGTAAGACATACATGTGGAAAGTAGGGTAAAGGTAGCTGAAATAGTACTTTAATGGTAGCTGTAGTATAGCTAACACTTTTAGAGAAAAGTAGCTGTCCCAATTGTGCTTATGACTTGTTGGTCTATCATTACGCAAAACTTACGTTTCTAGAACTGTTTTAGGCCATATATTTAGTCTAGTAGTCTAGTTAGTAGTACGGCAAAATAAATGTGTTAAAAGTTTTTGGCATTGTTCTGATTATATGAAAATTGGATAGATCTTGACATTGGAGTTGTATTCATCGAATCTTAGTAGATAATAATTTGTAATAAGGTGAAAAAAAAATCATTTGATTAAGTTTAAATGTATCGCAAATATAGATTGTTTTTGCTATATCTTGTCATAAATAAGTATCTTTTTCTCTACATTTTTTTCACTGGTTACAATTGTGGGCATGTTGTGTACTGGTTAAGAAACCTTATGTACATAGAACGGTTGTATATTTACGTAGATGCGGGAGCAATAGAAAGTGCCAATTTTAGCGTATTTTGAGCGAGATTATTGGCCATTTAAACACTTATAAAAGAATATGACGTTGTAACAATAATTATACTGTAAACCCATCATGATGACCGATCTATAGGTTAGCAATTTGTATATGTGCAAATTCCTGCGGTGACTGATTGAAAGGCTCATACTGATCATTTTGATTGATCTGCTGATTGATGCACTTCACTCAGATGTAATATTTTATTGCCTATATTCGCAAACGCACTACATCTTGTCTAATCAATCACATACCACAAACCACAATGTTGCAGTAAAAATCCTGTATGTGCTGTCCTGCGCTAGATACGTTATTTGAGTTGGCAAAGTAAATGCTTGTTGGCTTTACCAAGTTTAGTGCTCATTCACTCGAAATGCTTTGAAAATACCGACTAGTAAATTTATTACATTCCACCGAAAACACAAATCAGTTTGCGCAAAGAGGGAAATCCCAACTGGTTTGTGGAAGCTCCGGAAATCTACTGTGCTTTTAGTTTTGCAAAATAACCAATTTTCGTGTCGTAACCTAGTTTACTGTGCAAGTTCTTCCTGTTTTTCAGAACCCTACTTTTAAAGTAAAAGCATTATGATCGAACATTATCGAATTTGGAGCAGAAAGTTGTCGTTGAGTGTCGAACCAATTTCGGAGACTAACTTTTACCGTCTGGAAGAATTTCTTATATATAAAATTTTGTTTGAAAAATTATGCGGAAAAACAATAACTTACTTTGTATATCATGTTGTATCAGTAGTTCAAATTACAGTATGCAATGCGACTGACTAATGAAATACATAGGCGTTTCAATACAATGGGGCCAATGTTGGGCAAGATAAACTAGATACGAACATAAACTTTTTCACCGATTCTCATTTACAGGGTGGGCCAATGAAAACGAAACACACCCAATTTTTCATATTTATCGTCATTTTTTTAAAAATCGCTCGAACCCATCAATTTTTGTTTTGAGGGGAAACTTTTTGCATTTATTTTCAACTTTGTAACTTCAACCTGCTAGGGACGGTGAGTTTCACCCCTGAAATTTTAAATGGGGAAGGAGGTCATTTTAAAGGTCATTAAAATTTAGTTTTAATGCTTCCTAGTTTTTCAAATTAGGATCAGTGGTTTTCGAGAAAATACCATTTAAAGATAGTAACCCACCAAAAACCAATAATTCATGATTTTTCACTTTAACCAGAATTGGGAATCATATTCCAAGATATCGAAGACTTGTGCGGAAAAATGTTCTCTATTTTGAAAACAGAGATAATAATAGCAGGCTGACATTCCAGTTGGAATAGAGCCACTCCTCTTCCGGAGTTTCATTGATTCAATTAACATGATGAATCACTCTATATTACTACATGTGAACGAATTCATAGCTTGGGATCGGTTTTGGCATCCTTAACAATATCCCTTCATTTTTTCTTGTCCTTCGGCTTTTCTTTGTATCCTGTAATTCTCATATTGTTCAGGTCTTTTATGACTTGGTCCTTCCATTTTATCTTCGGTCGACTTTTTGGTCTTCCTTCCGTTGGTATCCATTCGGTAATACTCCTCACTTTATCTTCTCTCTCCTTCCTGTATATATGTCCATACCATCTCAGTCTATGGGCTTTGATGGTTTTTAGTGTCCTCTCCTTTCATCTTGTTTATAATTTCAAAGTTCATTAAGTTTCTTTTGTCTCTTTTCTAGTTTAACGGGGCCGTATATTCTTCTAACGATTTTTCTTTCAAAAATCCGTAGACGTTCTTCTTCCTTTTTTGTTAGAGTCATGACTTCTGCTCCATATATTACCACTGGTCTAATGGCAGTTCTATAGACTTTCATTTTTGTTTTACGGCTGATTTTATTATTATTCATAAGACTTTTGTACATGTAATATGCCTTATGCCCTGCTTGTATTCGTTGTATTATTTCCATACTTCTATCATTTGTTCCGTTTATCATTACTCCAAGATATGTAAAGCTATTAACTATCTCAAAGTTGAATTCTCCTAATCTTATGCTTTTCGCATCTGCTCTTTTTTGTCTTGTGCATCTCAATAGTTTGGTTCTACTTTCATTAATTTTAAGTCCTCTTCTATTCGCTTCAGTAACTAATTTATTAAATACTTTCACTAAGCTTTTATTTTCTCTTGCAATTATGACCAGATCATCCGCGTAGGCTATTAACTGTATGGATTTATTTGCGATGGTTCTTTGGCATTCAAGTTTTCTGATGACTGCTTCCAGAGTTATATTGAAGAGCGCTGCTGAGAATGAGTCACCTTGCCTTATTCCTCTATTAATTTGAAAGTCTTCAGTAATCCCATCATGTGTCATTACTGCTTCTTTAGATCTGTCCATGGTCAATTTTATCAGTCTAACTAATTTTGTAGGTATTCCCATTTTTGTCATATCTATATACAATCTTTCTCTAATAACGCTATCGAAGGCCTGTTTGAAGTCGATAAACAATATTTGTAGATCTAAATTGTGTTCATGGCCTTTCTCTATTATTTGATTCATTATATGTATATGTATTCTTCTCAATACTACGTTTAATTTAGCTATCACTAGTATATGGTCAGTGTCTATATTTGCCCCTCTAAACGATCTAACATCTTTTACCAGTTTCATTCTCTTTTTTTTGTATCAACATATGATCTATTTGATTTCCCGTATTCCTCCCTGGTATCAACCACGTGACTTTATGTTCAGGCTTATGTATGAATTTGGTACTAATTATATACATATTATGTTCTGCTGCAAAATTGCGGAGTCGAATCCCATTATTATTTGTAACTTCATGCAATGTTTGTTTACCGGCCACTTCTTTAAAGTAGTCTTCTTTTCCAATCTGTGCGGTCAGATCGCCTATAATAAGAAAACAGAGATACATTTTCAAATCTATACATCCCAAATTGGTTCATGAATACTAGAAGTTTACAAAGTAAAAATAAAAATGTAAAAGTTTGCCCTTTGCTTTAAACCTAGGAATTTGTTAAGGAACTAATATATTAATGATTTACTGCATGTACATTACTGCATCAAATACATATTGCTCATATGCATCCGTTGTACTTATGTGAAGACTTATTTTTAAATGCACTCTTTTAAATGAAATACCTTATATGTAACTGTTTTTTTAATTATCGCTTCTAATCGAATGCACTATCTCTCTTTCTGTATCTCTCTATTTCTCGCTCTCCTGCCCTCTCTCTTCCCTCTTCTTCTATATTATATTTATTCTACTTTTGATTATTCTTTGGTATATATTTCTTGCTGTGTTTTTCCTGAACTATTTATCTTCGTACACAAATAAATGTATTTGTCGCATGTCTTAATTTTTTACCCATTAGGTTTTCCGACAATTCCCCAACACTCATGTTTTACACATGTTTACCCTCAAACGCCATCTGCTTATTCCATGTGGTCCATATCTTGTGCAATAACGACCTGATCGTCTCTAAAATGTATCGTACACAGATGATTCACTTGTTATGGTGATCCCCATATCTTGACATTTACATCTCCATTATTGTAGAGCACGATATAGATATATGTTTAACAAGATTGGAGATAGAGAGGAACCTTGCCGAATACCTTCGATTACCTCAAAAGCTTCTGCTAAATGCTTCCTATTTTTCTTGTTGACTCTTGAGTTTGTGGGTAGCTGTGATGACTTTGACTACGGAACTATTCATTGCACTTTTTTTCCATGGTTTTCTATAATTTATAAGTGGGTATGTTGTAATAAGCTTAAGTTACGTCTATGAATGTCGGTGGCCAGATTCCGTTCTTTTCTTCTACTTGAGTAATATATTAAGACATAGACATAGATGTAATCCATACCATCTTCCGATCATCGGGGATATGTTCTCCTTTGATGTGTCTATCGGATAGGTGTATTAGAAATTTGAAATGAACTTTTATGATCAATTCTTAATCAGTTCGGCATTATATGTCCTCCGGTCTATATACGTTTCTATTCTTTATAGAACTAACTGGTGTTCTTACTGTAACCGTGGGAATATTAATTCGCTGGCCTTCTATCCGATGAGTTACTGTATTAAGTATTCTTGTCTATATGCTGTTAACCCCTTACAGTTAAATAGAATATTATATTGCTTGAAGAGTAGACTGTTATACTGTGGTCTAAAAGATTAACAGCAAGGAGGTTCGGACACAGTTCCAGCCGACAAATGTATTTGCCAATTACACACTTGGCTTCTTGTAGCACGAGAGGAAATCCTAACTGGTGGTGAAATAATTGATTGGAAACAAACCACATCGCGTCTGTTACTGTTCTAGTGTTTCGAGGTTCGAAGCACTCGCGGTACCCCACAACTGCACGCCGTAAGACCACACCAGTTTCAGAATAACTTTGTATATATTCAGTTTACTTGCTAATGAAAGCTTGAACTTTCTTCCAATAAGCCAGTACAGTTTTGAGCGATTCAGCCGTAACTCTTCTCTTTTGTGGTGCTTCCAGTTTTGGTGCCATGTGCATTCCGAGATATTTCTAGCTATCAAATCGGGGGAGCTGTTGCCCATTTAGAATGACCCGGGATATGAATCGTTATGTAGTGTGAACGTAACGTGCTGCATCTTTTAAGCCATTCTTGCCGGTGTAGGACATTTAGGCGTCCCCGTTTTGCCGCGGTTCTCATGTCGTTATTATAATTACAAACTTTTATTTTGTTTGACTTATTTGTTTGTATGTATGTGCATCTGTATGTTAGGGTCAAATCTCCGGCTGGGAAACAACCCCAAGAAACTCATGTAAAGTGATACTTTTGTAAAAAATTTTTATAATAAATAAAACAGATGTTGTTATACCTAGGGCGAAAATGAAAATAATACCGCCCTACGACTAACCGGAAAATGAGTATATTTTAATACATCTTAAACCACGTGCAAAAGAGAAAGAATAGGATAAATAGTGGGGTAAGCATATACTTATTTGATGAAAATAAAATGTAAATATTTTCAATTTGGAGTCTAGTTTTATTTTATTTCAACCTTCAAATAAACCTTATTTGAATAATTTTATTTTACATTTACTTAATTTTGTACCAATTATTAACAATTTTCGAAAATAAGCTTTTGTAAAATTGTACTATACAGGGGTTGGTTCCCAATCGAGAATTGGGCGCCTAGATGTCCTGACGCCCAAATCTCCTGTTGCCAAAATGGCCGAAACTAATACGTCCTGGCATCAAAACGGCGGCGCTCAAATGTATGTAACATTTGAGTGCCGGCATTCTTCTACGTTTGTAGTTTTTCTGCGGAATATGCAACTACTGCGCTGATTGTCAAAGTGGCCATGTCATCTACGAATGTTGTAGTGGTAAAGTACTTTCGCTCAGAGGATGCACGCACGTCATGAATGTCAGTGGCGTCACAAAACACACCAAATTTACATTTATAAAAATGAAATATGAAAATATGCAACCAAACAAGCATGTGATAAATGTTCATTCAAAGATTTGTTATCTACCCCCATGAGTTAAGAGCCTCTTAATTTAACTAAATCAAAATGGTCAATAACTCATTAAAGTACATAATATCAGCAAATATACAGGGTGATTCAGTTTTAATCTTGATAACTTTTGGATGTTGAAATAAAATTCCACTTATCTTACTTTAACATCATTTATTTTACTATTCTTCACTATCAAGAACTATCTAAATTGAAATATTATTTTATTTAGCTTATAATAGTTATTTAAGAAACAATAAAAGGCAATTCGTATGAATATTTAATGGGGCATGTTAAATATCAGCTTCAAAATCGCTGTCATCATATTCGTCCTCATCGCTGGATTCTCCGGGAGGCCCAAGATGAATTATTAGTGGAGTCACATCATCTCTGTCGAAGCCGATCTCCCTATTCCACCATTCTAAAATTATTTTGTTGGTGTCTTTCACCGTATTTTGCCACATTTGCGGAGTGACCATATCTAATGATTTCTGTCACATTTCTAAACATTTCACCATTATATGAGCATCCTGTCCCATTTTCAAATCCCCAGGTCTCGTCTAAAAATACGCATTGAAATCCATTCTCAGACTTCAGGTTTCTGACATATTCTTGCAGGAAACGGACTCTTGCAAATGCAATATTGGGCAATTCCATCAGACCTCTTCGAGGATCATCCTTCTTGAACCGAAACCCAAGATTACGTAGAATTGTCCACAAGGAAGTCAGGCCACCATAAAAAATATCTTTCTCTTTTAAAACTTGTAGAAGGGTTTTACAATTAACATATTGTTCTAAAAAAATAGTTGTTAGAAATCAAAATGTTATTTAATAAGATTATGGACACTTACTGTCTTTCACCATATCGAAAATCGTATTACGAATAGCCGTTTGATCAAAGCCATCGATATCGGTGACAGGCTTTTTTCGCAACTTGGTTCTTTTAGGACTTCGCAAGAGGTTGCCAGATTTAACGCTTTGCGAAACAGAAGCTACTGTTCTGGCACTGACGTTTAAAGCTGCAGTAACTCTCTGTAAGAATCAAAACACAATTCCTTCGATAAGTACTATTCGTATTTCAGATTTCTAACGGACTACAAATTAAATAATATGCACTTACTTCTATTACTGCATTTAAAGGAAGTAATGGTCCACCATGGTCTCTTTCCTGTTCGAAATATCTAATCAGCGTTGCAATTAAAGCTTTAGATTTTCGAGGAAGTGCCATAATATTGTAGGTTATGTTTCCAAAAACTTAAATATATCAGTGGAACTCACTTGCACAAAATATCACGTACGTTAATAAAGTACACACAGGCTTTAGTTCTGAAAAGAACTCTTTTTTGTAAAGTAAACGAGGAAAATTACGAGGGAAGATTGCTACAGCAAAGTACTCACGCTCCATGGTCACAATACAAACGTACTAAATTTCATAGACAACATGAAAACGTAAAATTCCCAACAATTTTATTATTTTT
The DNA here is from genome assembly GCA_014611495.1 of Limonius californicus. Lineage (NCBI taxonomy): Eukaryota > Metazoa > Arthropoda > Insecta > Coleoptera > Elateridae > Limonius > Limonius californicus. The sequence goes on from JABXWE010005192.1 coordinate 16,767, forward strand.
GCCTGTTGCAGGAAAACTATAAAACATTAAATAATTATACTCAGACTCGTGTAATTATATTCCACGGTCTTGCAAATAAAACGACTTTTACTGCGTATTTTGGCAAAAAATTAATTTTTTTTCTTTAATTTATGTTGGCAAGGCACAAGAACGTCACCACTTCCTAATACGACATTGATGACGTGCGTGCATCCCTTGAGCGAAAGCACTTTAGTGTTTGGTGTAGCTGGAATACCTGCTGTGTAAAGCAGGTACAATATTGACCCAAGGATATTACCTTGAGGCCCATTCGATTGTGTTAGGTGCAGCCTGTAATTTCTCCCTGATATTTTGGCGTAAAATATCTGTTGGGAAGGTAGGAACGTGGTATCTGATAGCAAATCGAAGCTAATTTCGTCTGTAATTTATAGAGTAGTCCGTGGTACAACACCTTATTGAATTCTTAGGTAACATCTAGAAAGGCAACAGAGAAATATTTTTTGTCGCGGAATATCTTATTTAAGGTTTCAACTACCATATCCACCTGTTCGATGGTTGTTTACGAAACCCGAACTGGCGTTCTGGCAGGATGTGGACCTTATCTACAATCTTATTGGGAAGAGCTATTCGAATAGTACGGATAACACGTGACTTCTTGTAAGTGTTGAAAAAAATGTGTGTGTCGATCTTATACCGTCTTGATTAACTTCGATACAGAACATTCAAAATAATTTCTTTTGAAATATGTGCATTTTTTTCACTCAACGTCGTTTTTATTCGATATTATTGTATTCGACGTTTTCGTGATTCAACATAATATTCAACCGACAATCTTGTGCTGACTCATTTGTCCTAATTCCCGACTAGTAGCGAATAAATCAGTTCAAATCATCCTGTTTCTGTAGTTAATTTATGATGTCATACCTTGGTCACATTGTTTTGAATCACCCCATATGTACTTTGTACTCCCCTATAAAATTAACTAAACGGTGAAGAATTCATCCTACATGTTTTCATTCTTATTGGCCACGAGTCGTGCATTCATAGCTATTACTTTCAAATCGCATTATAGGATTAAATCTCGGAAAGTTTTTCTCCTGGTCTCTAGTGAATTGTCATGTTAAAGTTCAAGTAGGCTCTGCTTGAGATTAAGCGCCACAGAAATACAGAAGAAAATACAAATATTAACCACATTTCAGTTCCGCAAAATATCTTAAATGTTTCTCGTGGGTTTCTTTATTCGTATATTTTTTAACGGAATAATGCTCTTACCAATATGTAAACCAAAATAGGGGTTTGAACCTACCTACTCGATGTTCTTTACTTCCCAAAATTGTACCGTTTAATGAATTACATAAAAATAAATTCTATATACAAATAGTAAGAATTTCATACATTTATCAGAACTTATAAATCAGTCTTACTTTATTTCAAAAAACATTTAGTTGCTAGCTAATATACGCTTCTATTAGAGTGACATCAGTTGCTATCTAATGGGGGCTATTTAATGTTAAAGAAAAATAAAAGTCTAGAAAGCGTAATATATTTTCCAATGATTTCCTAATCCGTTTCAGCACAGGAAACAGTTAACTTATAATGTTCAGTAATAATGTTCCTAGTACGTTGTCTTAGCATAAAACGTAGTTACATTAAAATTTTTAAAAATAAATTTCCCTAGTAAAGAAAAATACTTTTGTAGAAGTTGATGCCCTTCATTGTTTAAGGCTATTAAAACACAATTTTTTTTATCAAACATTGTTGTTTCAATCTCTGCAAGTTTAAATCTATGCCATATGTAAGGACATAAGGACTTTGGAACAATCCATATTTAAAAAACGATATTAACAATGCATAATATAATGAAAGCCAAAACGTTTTGTACATTTTTAATAGGTAACAACAAAAAATTTATTTTATTAATCGCTAAATTACGGATAATAATCACCGGCCTCGCTGGTCGATAGATAGAAGGGACGCGGGTTCGGTTCCACTTGAGTGAGAGTTTTCTGAGGGAGGAAAACTCTGAAAGTGCGCCTTTTATAGGGTAATTCCGGGAGAGACGCCACCCCTTTTTCAAATTAGTTGCTGTACGCATATTTATAACAGTTTTATTGAACTTTTTTACACTTTGACAAACGAATATACACTGCATATAATTAACACAAAATAAACTTCATTTTTATGAAAACATAATGTAAAAAAAATAATTCTTAAATGGTGCTTCGGGCATCTATCCCTTAGTATAAGGGTGAGATGCCCAAGCAGTTCGGGAGAGATGCCCATGCATGGGAGAGATGCCCGCACCATTTATTTCTTCTTTTTGAAAAGAACTTTGGCACACTTTTCACAGATATTAGCGAATTTCGAACAGCATTCATGCATCCACTGACTGCAGTGAATGCATTGTATCCAATCATCTTTTTTCGTCGTTTGTAGATATGCTTCGCCACATCCAATGCAAGAAGTATTTTGATCATCCACATGCTCATCGTCCGTGGAATCATCTAGACAAACACTGTCCGAGGTATCACTTGATGTATTGCTTGCTCTTGGTTTAGACTTTTTCGCCTCGAAGGCGAAAAACCATGTTTCTGCAGTTTGATGACATGTGCAACAATTTTTTTCTCTGCCTCCACACCTAATACTGAAGTAGGTCCCATTCTTCCCTTTACAGTGTTGTTCTGGCTTATTCGTCTCTTTAAGGTCCTTGGCGGAATTCCAAACTCGCGACAGGCTTCTTTCAACGTCATTGTATTTTCTGTAACGTGTCTCACAGCTAAAATTAATTGATTTTGACTCCAGTTTCCCCGTGATTCACATTTTCTTTTATACAGAGTAGGCATATTTGCTTCTAGAACAAAAATACTACATTTAATAACCCCAAATGTATCAAAAAGTAATCAGGCATCTCACCCAACACCATTTTCGGCATCTCTCCCAAAATCGAGGGAGAGATGCCGATTAAAATTTTCAAATCACCCGCCTCAATTATAGCGCGTGGATAAGGAAATCATAACCTTTGAAGACATCCCTGACCATGAATACGAAATGTAGTCACCAAACACCCGAAAGCTGGTCTTAATACAAAACGTACTTACCGGTGGATAAAATTTTCACGTTTGTTCAATATAATTTTGACAAATACCTTGAGCACCATGCACTTTTTCGTCGCAATTACACTTAACTGTTAACGTATAGTTTATGAGCAATCCCTACAAGCAGCGGTGACTCCATCTGTATATTAGTCCCTGAAATATTGCAGTTCGGCATCTCTCCCGCGGGCGCATCTCACCCGGAATTACCCTATTATAAGAAGTAAAAAACTGTCCCGTGTCACTGCGATGTGTGACACGTTTAAAATCACTACTGGGGTTAGAATTGCCTTAAATAAGTTAAGGTTATGGTGTACAATGGACCGAATACCGGAATACCGCTGTCCAGATCTCACGCAATCATAATACACACACACACACACACACACACACACCTACACATACACACCCACCTACACTGATAACAATCGAAAGAGGAGTCTTAAATGGTACGTTGGTATATACAGAATCGCATATTTTGTGTTGAAAATTTTGTTAAATCCATACCGAACTGTTATTTCATATTGGTTGGGGATGAAGCGAAATCATGGCTCAGTTGATAAAAAAAAATCAACCAGGAGGATTCGATCATAGAAATGAATAGTTGGTGAGGCAATCAAATCGATCATTTATTGCCAATTAAAAATGAACAAATAATTTTGGCTCTCATTGTATAACTAACTATATTTTTTTGCATACGGAACTATTTTTCCACAGTTCGCCATGGACATATAACATACACCAATCAACAAGTTGCTAGTCAAAACAAAAACGAAACCTCACATTACTAAGGAATCAAGAGAAATGACATTAAGTATTATTATTGTACCGTTATTAAACTTAATGTAACTTAAACTATCTATTTTTAAGAGAAAAACCGTATCACTGGGGCCGGTATCAAACTCGCGCTTGAACGTTCCGAAATTCCCTGTGGCCTTGCTTGCAAGCAGGAGAATCACTCGCTTACCCAGGCCCGCGACATTAAGTACATTACATGATGAAAAACATATTAATAGAAACAAACCTACTATAAATTACGAGCTATTAATCATAATTCGATATGCGATATTTATATTTAGTAACCACCTACGAGGTGTGATCAAAAAATACGGTGAATGAATTTTATTACGAACGAAATAATAAGGTTACATCAAATTTAAATTAATCTCCTTCAAAGTACTCTCCTTGGCTAGCGATGAACTTATCCCAACGGTGATTCCATGTTTGAAAGCATTTCTGGAAGGATTCCTTCGGAACGGCCTTCAGCTGCTCCGTCGTTACCCTCTCAACGTCGGGAAAGGTGTCAAAACGTTTTCCTTTTAGCACGGTGTTTATTTTTGGGAAGCGCCAGCAGTCGCATGGTGCTAAATCCGGAGAATAAGGCGGATGTGGACAGACAGGAACCTTTTTTTCGACCAAAAACTCGCGGATGAGAAGGAACAAATTTCGCACTTACTCGTCTCATTTGCAAATCATCGGTTAAAATGCTTTGCACGGATCCGTATGAGATGTTCAGTTCTTCATTAAGCTCTCGAATAGTCAATCGCCTGTTTGAACGAACCATTTTTGCCACTTTTTGCACGTTTTTGTCTGTTTTTGAGGTCTAAGGACGTCCTGACCGATTCTCGTTTTCAACCGAATCATCTCCGCTTTTAAATCGCTCATACCACTTGTAAACAGTCTTCAGAGTCACCACATTATCGCCATACACTGATTTTAACATTTCATGAGCTTCTTTGGCACTTTTTGCAACTTAAAACAAAACTTAATGTTCACGCGTTGTTCAAAATCCATGATGCGCGACAGACACGGTAAACACGACCTCACTCTTTCGGCTCTGGAAGCCGCTTGACAAGTCACAACTTGTTCAAACTTGACACTGACTATCTCAAAGGATCATGCTATCGGACTTATTACTTCAAGTGGATGTAGCGTCAGCAGATGGTGCTATAAAAATTCATTCACCGTATTTTTTGATCATACCTCCTATATGTGTAACAATGTTGTTAGAACATCGATGACGTATTTCAGGTGTAACACTTCAAGTTCTTTTTACTTTCACTCGCATATTTTATTAACTATATATGCTAAAACTATGCAGTAAAATTTAAAATTGGTGTTTTTAGAAATTAAACTATTTTGTTAAATAAATTATATACAGTGTGTTCCAGATTGAGTAGGCTACCATCGGTATCTTTTTTATTATTGAGATAGATAGAGGTTTGTTTAAATGGGCAAAGTTGTGCAGTTTTGAGTGCCGATTCAGATACCATTTTAAAAATCTGTACAGTTTAGAAATAATTTTTAAAAAACTGAAAATCACTATTTTCATTCCAGTGAAATATTTCAGTAATTATGCTCAGTTTCATATGAAATGCAACACTCATTAAAAATAAAGTTATGTGTTTGAAAATTTGCTAAAATAATGTTTTATTATTGCATATGAAATGATCACCATTTCAATTAAAAAAAATCAAGTGGTTGTGGTGTTCTTCTACTGTCTCTCATCAACTTGCTACTTAGAAACAAAACAATATCTTGTAAATATTAATTATTTGTTTCGAGATTTTGTTACATTTTATTACAGAATTAATGTCTTAAAATGCCTCCAGTAAGACAACGTAGAAATTTTAACCACATTTCCGATTTGATAGTGGTCGAATTATCGGCATGAAAGAAGCTGAATTTTCTTTTCGTGAAATTGGTAGAAGCATAAATCGGGACTACACTACAGTTGCACGAATATGGGCTTCTTGGTCAGAAGAAGGCATTCAGTGACATCGTCCAGCTGGCAGACCTCGTGAAAATCGACTTCTTCGAAGAATGGCTGCACGAGACCGATTTCAAACAAGGTCTGTTGCTGTAGACTGGATGCGAGCTCTTCACCGCCACGTGTCAATGACAACAATTTAAAGAAGAATCTCTTCTTTTGGACTGCGATCCTACCGTCCATTCCACGGCTCCCTTTAACTGCACATCACAAGGCTGTCAGGCTCGCTTGAGCGGCGCATTGGAATCAGCAATGGAACGACATTGTTTTCAATAACAAATCAAGATTTTGTTTGTGGGCAAATGACGGCCGTAGGAAGGTACGTCGATATCCAGGAGAAAGACGAAATCTAGAGTTTGTTGAAAGACGTCATACAGCTTTAACACCTGGAGTTATGGTTTGGGATGCGATTTGTTTCGGTAGAAGATCACCTCTTGTGTTCGTCCCAGGCACTTTAAATGCTCATCACTATATTCATAATGTCCTGGAACCGGTGTTAGTACCATTCATGTAGACGTTGCCAAACGGTATTTTTCAATAGGATAACTCACGTCCACACCAGAACGTACCTCCAACAAGCACATCCAAACATCTCTAGAGGTTTTGTTAGATGATCTACCTTTGGCATAGAATGTTGCAATATGGATGGCGCTCCTGTATACAGTGCCGTATATATTATTAATTATTTAAATGATCGTTTAATAACAGGCTAATAGCGACTAATACATTTAATCAATGGCCAGTCAGATCAGTATACTTAAGGCTTCTTGATTTTTATTTATGTAATTTTCTTCTTCTGATTATAAGCCAATGACCTGTTAATTACTTACAATGGAGTAGGTTCTATGAGCCCTCTTTGCACGTTAACCGGACGGGAGGCTAGCCTAACCCGTCGAACAGAGACGAGAAGTTCCACTACATGGTTTATGATTGCCAAAGATGTTCGTATGATAACCGGGACCGACGGTTTTACGCGACCTCTTAAGCAAGACCGGTTGCATACGCCACTATATTGGTTCCCTCATTCGAGTACTGATCAGCGCGGGTTGTGCTGGACCGCAGTGCTCCGATATGTAACGTATGAAGTAATTTTAATTTTAATAAGGTCGAAGAACTACATGAAGTAGTGTTGTAAGTATTTAACGGCATTAATTGTAATACATTGCTAAAAGTAACTGATAGTGTCGCAAAACGGTGTCGATTATGTTTAGTCAATAACGATCAGCATTTTGAGCGTTTACATTAATTTTAATATTTAATAGTATTTAAATGTTTTGTTTTTGTTTCATTTGTTTACAAACGTGCATTTGTCTTCATGACTATGGTTTTTAATAATTCCTAAACTGATCGAATTTATAAAAATTTTTTTTCAGAATCTGAATCAGCACTTTAATCACTTCTATCTTTAATAATAAGAAAGATATCTATGATCGCCTACTCAACCTGGGGCATCCTGTATTCTCAAAACTTTTAAACTCCTGGCTAGTCAAGGAACTTAGTTTGTACATAAGGAGTTTGCTAAAAAAGGAATAAACTTGAAATTTTCAAAACATTCTAGAAGTATTTTATATAAAATAAATACAAAAAACGTTAGAAGCTCATTTTAGCTTGATTTTTATTAATGTTCTTCTGTAAATAATTCTTATACTTAAGACCTATTAAATACGCACAGTAATTTAATTACCATTTTTTGGATATGCAACTGGCAAACACGAAATTTCAAAAACGTAGACATTATAGTTATAAAGCTAAAGAGAAAAAAATTATTGGAATTAAAAAGTTTGATAACATTGGTTCTTCAAAATTGGTTTTTCAAAAGAAAGACTACAAAATACCATCTGTAACTTCTGTTGTAGGTTCCATATACCTTTTTAAGTATAAATACTGACGAGTTTTCAATATGCCTTTACATGGAGAATGTATAAATTGAAATTGAGAAATATTAACAACCAGATGTTTAAACACATTTTCCGCGAGCCATTCTAAAAACTAATTGTACAGTTTCCTAGAGGTCCAAAACCAGAGCAGTGTAATATTTTTAGAAAATATCAGAGTTGCATTATTTTCTAGTACTAAACCTACATTAGAACTTTCAGTTTTAAGCAAAGCTTGTCCAGAAGTGAAAGTGAGTAATACCCTGACAGTTAAAACAATCATATTGTCAACATTCCTTGTGTTAATTAATCTTCAGAAGGGAGATCGCTTAAACACAAACTTTAACAAAGGACAACATTGACTGCTTGTTTCCGTCCATTCTACAAATACTAATGCATTTTCCAAAATAGAATTTGAGATTAATGCTAGCAAACGAAAGCAAAAGTCGCCTCTTACCATCAAAACTTCTAGATCCCTGCAGATGTGTTTGTGGGTTACGAAGAATGGAGCATCAGTCATTGTACGTAGAGTCTTTGATTGGAATCTCTCGATGGTAGCAATGTTAGAGTTGGCTGGTGTTCCCCAGAGTTGCATCCCATATGTCCATATCGGTTTAAAGATTACTTTGTACACTACTAGTTAATTACGAACTGACACTGCTGATTTCATTCCCAAGAAGCCAGAAGTGTTTTTGGAATTTTACCCTTATACAAAGTGATTCTAAACATGTGCGAAAAACTGTAACCACGTATAGCTGAGGGTATTTAACACCTATATCACCTAGTAAATCTTTTTTTGGCACCGTTACGCAAGTGTGGCGCTTCAAACTGTTCTTATATCAGTTCACAAATAAATTATATAACATTTTTGTTTTCTGTCCAATTTTGATAAACTTCATTGTTTTAGAGAGCTAATAGTCCAAGCTTAATTTCCAGCCAAACAACCGCACATTTTAATTTTCAGTAAATTAAGCTGGGACTGTTAGCTTTGGAAACAACAAACTTTATCGAAATCGCACAAAAAATAAAATAAATATTTACATTTTATGAATTAATGTAAAAACGGATTGCCATTGCTCCGTACTAGCGCCCAATTTAAAAACAATACTAGGTGATTTGCATGTTAAATACCCTCAGCTATACGTGAATAAAGTTCTTTGCACATGGTTAGAATCGCCTTCTATAGAAACACCAATTTTGTATAATAACAATAGTAGGACGCAGTATACGTATATCAAGTAGATAGATATTTGCAACTAATCGGGGAAATACATATAACATTTCGTGAGATATATACCATATAGTATATCTCGGTAAATATCGACTTTATAAAAAAAAATTGTATATAAAAGTTGTTTAACATTTTATTTTCCATAACAAGGCAGCATTCAATTTTTTTTATTTCAGTAAACAAATGAGTAACGAATAACACTTTAATTTTTTTAATTTTTTTGATGTACCCTTTCATTAGGCTCATTTGATGGAGATTTTTTTTCTCTTTTCGATGACATAAAATCTTAGTACCCGTATACCAGAAATTTTTTGAAAAAAAATGTAAAAACTGTTATAAAGTTAATTTCACCAATAACATGAATCTAGTTATCCGAGATCTCTTTTATTTGTCTTAACAATTGAATGTAGGCCATAAATGTGACAGAATCTTGTTTATTTAAATAAGTTGGTGCATCGAAAAATAAAAATGGTTCATTTAACAGAAACTGAACGCATAGAAATTTTAATTATGGTCGGTTATGGGGATCGCAAACGAACACAATTAGAAGTATGTGAAATTTTTAATGAGCGTTATCCAAATCGAGAACCAATTACCCAGTCAGTAGTTAGCAAAACTTTGAAACGGTTTAGGGAAACTGGTTTTGTTAAAGATCTGCCGAAGACTGGTCCGCAGAGATCTGCGACAAATGAAGATAAAAAGCTCGATGTTTTACTAGAAATCGAAGAAAAT
>JABXWE010005193.1:0-25474 GCA_014611495.1 Limonius californicus
AAGCCCAGCCGAGTTAAGCCACACGCGGAAGAATTCCTGGAAACCAACCACAGCATACAACACCCGCGAAATCCTCAAAACCAACCTATATATATATATATATATATATATACACTTCGTTTCATATGAAATGCACCATCCCTTTCTATCAAGTGTTCTATGTTCTATGTGGGGTATTTCGTTCCATACAACTTCATGTTGGTGTATCAGCTCGTCTAAGTTTTAGAGCTCTTGGCAATAATCTTAGTCGCCGGCCCATCTTGTCCCAAAGATGTTCGATCGGCGATAAGTCCGGTGATAGTGCAGGCCAGGGCAACATTTGCAGTTGTGCTTGTTGGAGGTACGTTCTGGTAATGTTTGTAGTGTGTGGACGTGCGTTATCCTGTTGTGCCTGGGACGAACACAAGAGGTGATCTTCTATCGAAACAAATCGCACCCCAAATCATAACTCCAGGTGTTAAAGCCGTATGGCGTTTTTCTACAAACTCTAGATTTTGTCTTTCTCCTTGATATCGACGTACCTTCCTACGGTCGTCATTTGCCCACAAACAAAATCTTGCTTCGTCATTGAAGACAATGTCGTTCCATTGCTGATTCCAATGTTGCCGCTCTTTACACCAAGCAAGCCTAACAGCTTTGTGATGTGCAGTTAAAGGGAGCTTTATTTTTAAATGGTGGTGCATTTCATATTATATATATATATATAATTTTAAAATTTGTGCATGAAAAGCGCGAGGAACTGTGAATTAATTAGTTACATCTCCATATTTAATCTCCATTGCCGATATCAGTATACAGGGTGTCCTGCAAGTAGAGGGACTCAGTTTAACAATCAGCCGACAGCGCCCTCTACAATATGCAGTAATGCTTATACGTTGAAAATGTTCGGCTTCTTCTGAAGTGAATGGGTACTAATTTTCAGCTTGATCCGCCGTTCTGTGTCTGAAATATACCCAATGCTAAAAATATTTATTTCTTCTTTAAGACGCCATACTTTTTCAGGAAGCACTTCTGTACTTGGTCCCATTCGATCTCAGGAAGCTGCAATTAACTTTTGTCCCTTTACCTTCAGGTCAACCTGTATTACAAAAACCTTAAATACGCAATACTCATAGCGAAGTAGTATATAAGGTGTTATAGCCTGACAAATTTTGCTGAACAATGTTGGAAAAACATATCTACTGCTTACTACCATCTATAACTATATGTTAAAGATATACAATTATCGAATTCAATAGAAATATGCTAACATTATGACGGTCATCATCATATAGAGCAATAAGATTGTTTCCATTAAAGTCGAAGATATTTGAAAAGTTTCGGTAGATGCCAATCGACTACACAACAAAGTCATAGGATTATTAGCAAACTAATGAAATTCTTCGATTTGTAGAAATATAGTACTCCAGTTTTGTTGGGCATTAGGCAGGCGTTTGATAAAATGTGGCCACAAGCTTGTTATTCATAATCAAACCAAGTTTTCTGTCAGATATCTCTGTTCCTTAAGTCTTACTTATGCAGGGGAAGCTTTCAAGTAATTCAGCAATGCAGCTTCAAATTACATTAATATTACTGCCGAGGTAGCGCTAGTAACGCGTTGGGCCCTCTGTTTTACCTAATGCATGTCGGTTACGTTCCACCTACAGATAATGTTGAAGTGGCTACATTTGTACTACAGCGAAAACGTTTATCGGTGATTTGCTGACATTAGCATCGCCATATTTATAGAATTACCTATTCCTTCAAAATTGGTTTAAAAATCCCAGAATTACAGTTGATAGTGATGAATATGCTTATTTATTACTACACCGTATGTATCCACAAGTAGAAATCAACAATGCTGTCATATCATTGAGAATTCCATATATTGCCAAAGAAATCCAAAAATTAGCAACTATATTCTTGTATGGTATAATCCGATAGTTAAACTAGTCCACGAAGAAAATTAAAGCGCCAGTGACTACAGAACCTTATCCCGCCGACTGTAGGGTACGGTTTATTCAGAAGTTACATCGCTGTTGTACGTCCCTCAAGTCAGTAGCATATATATTTTTATTATTTATATCTTACTCATTTGTATTTATACAAGAGTAGATTGCAAAGAAGCTATCATTAGTATAATAAATAAATAAAATAATATGAAAATTATATTACTATTGTACAATATTTTTTCAAATATTGTATAATACTTCGAAGAAGCAAATTAATATTACTTACAATTATTTGTGACATTTATAGAATGCGAAAGGCTGTTGACTCTGTCGAGACCTGGGCAGTCGACGAAGCTTTACGGTATAGTAGAGTATTGTTACATAACACGAATACATGATATTTATAAAAAAGCTACAATAATGGTGGAACTAGAAGAAGAGACCCCATATCGACCACGAAGGGTGTATGATAAGAGAATGTGATGTCACCTAAGCTGTTTACCACTGTTCCCGCGGATGCTCCTACGAGTCTGGGCTGGAAAGAAAAAGGTATTCACATCATCTTAAATATGAAGATGATATAATTCTCATCACTGATAACAAACAAAAACTTCAGTCTATGATGAACGACCTAAACACAGAGCCAAGGAGAACAAGTCTACAAATAAGTAAACAAAAAACTTATGCTATGACGAACGCAGATGAAGATTTAAGTATTACTTTAGATGGAGTCCCTCTACCTAACGTTGGTGAATGCATATACTTAGGCCAAATTATAAAGCCAACTAAAGGAAATCAAGAGGCAGAAGTAAGAAAAAGAATTAACCTAGGATGGAAAGCTTTCAGAGCTTTGAGTTATATTTCAAAAACCCTTAAGTTTCCCCAATATCTAAAAACTAAAACATACGATCAAGGTGTTCTTCCATTGATTACGTATACTGTTCAAACTTAGACACTAATATGGAATATTGATCACTAAAAGATGAGAAAGGCGCCACATGAATTAGAGACAAAATCAAAGTCGTAAACATAAGAAAACGAATGGAAACACTAAAATGGAACTTTTCGGACTATAATGCGAAGTTAAAAGACAATAGATGGAGTTTAGCAATTCTAGACTGGCGCTCATGGTTAGGACACAGAACGAAAGCACGATCAAAGATGACATTAAGAGACACGCAGGACTACAGTGGTAACAAAGAGCACAAGATAGATTAAAATGGAAGGAGATTGAGGAAGCTACATGCAAAAATTGATCAACGAGCGCTAGATGATGATGATGATGATCATTATACAACGTGATAGTATGTGTTTCTTCATGTCGCCTTTTGCGTTTGTTATACTAGAGACTAGAGTCTATTGATTGTTCTAGTTATTTGCTACTTGTGTACGTAAGATTTCTTCTATACTCTAGTAGAGTGAATATTAGCACATTTATGAAAAAGAAGTTATTCAACTACAATCGATGGAAGTGTAACCTTTTATACTTAAAAACTCGTTGATGTCCAATGGCCTCATAATGGGATATGGTAGATAACTCAATGAACAATACCACAGTCGAATCCCACAAAATAGATTATATTATTAAAAGTTACCATTTTCGGAACAACAGTGTTCCATCTTCAGACTAAAATAATATCCTTAATAATACACATGGGCAGAAAAAGCATATATACTTTGTTTGCTGCCTATGTTGATTTGATTAAAAATAGTTGTATATGCCTGTTATGAAGAAATAGCTGTAAACTGCAAAAGAAAACTAATTGGAGATCCAAAATGTGCTTAAAATGGTGCTCTAGTAGGGTTACCATCGTTATGTTTTCAAATTAATAATAATCAAATTATTTGCGAAAGGCAAAACAGAAATAAAATATTTTTGCGGTCTGTGGTGAAATTTAAGGAAACGTTTTCGAGATCTAATAGTACCTTAGATGTTGGTTCTTCTCATTTGCCGAATCTTTATCTCATGTCGTTTACGAGATCCCATAGACGAGGTGCTTATTTTGAACACTCTGTGTTGTGATCTGTGTTTGCATATTTAATGAAAACATTATATACATAAAACTTTAAAGACGTTAAATGTATAATTTAGCAATTTGTACGAACGATATTGCGTATTTCCTAAGAATGTGCTACACAAAAACAAACTAACAAACATAGGTTACTTTACTGCAAAGCGAATTTAGTTAAAAGGGTTTCAAGTGTAGTTGATGATAATACCTAATCTTGACGAAAACCATTTAGTTAACTGCCGCAATCACATTCCATCTATGCATCTTCAAACCACCATTCGCATTAACAGCAAATACCACTCTAGGAGAATGACTAACATGCTACTAATACACAAATATAGCTAATTAATGGTAACGAAGTATAGACATTACAGTAATACTGTAATTAGAGATAAGACAATTCAAGATTAACAAACATAAATACAAATTTGTTTTATTCAATTTTTCCCGGTCGGATATGTAATAATTTATTAAATGCTTCCAAATACAACAGTATTTAAACTCAAAATAGGATAAGTATTTCATTTGTTTATTAAACTTCCGAAAGAATTGCCCTAGAAATGTGCATCGAATAAATAAGTGGATGTAGGAGAAATTCGATTCCAGCTCTCCGAATGCCTGTTTTGGCTGTCCAATGTCTAAACGGTATTAACGTGGTTTTGAATTTTATCGACAAGATCCGAGGCCCACGCTGACCTTATTTGTATGTGTCTGACAATTCTGTTTGCAGCGCCGAAAGTACTGCAGACAAATTCGTTACGACAATGTCTTTCCAAATGGAATACTTCGTTTAAAAAGTTAATGAAGATTTGTTCTCAAAAGATTTTATTAATGAATGGCACTGAACGTAACTTGATGTAAATTAAACGTTCGTTCCGAAAGAGGAATTTGAAATAATGTAAGCCATTTTTCTCAACTCTCGAAAAAATACCAAAGTGAAAGCGGCGACAAAGGGTTGGCGTTAGGAGCGTTTTAGGTCATAAATAGATAGCAGATCTGCGTCCATTTTCGGTGGAGAGCGTCACATATTTACCAATTTGCACGTTAAGTTCCGCTATGTTCCAAGAGACGGGCTTCAGTCCAGCAATAACACTGTATTATAATTAAGAGAATGTATCCGCTAAGGGCGAAATTCCCCGAAGCAATTACTATGTCGCTGTACTGTCTCAACCTCTTGTTTGATTCGCCTTCTGTATAGGTCGAGTCTTCAAAGTTACTGTGACAATAGCGACAAAGGCGCCAAAACGCTCCTAGTTATGGGTATAATCGATACATTACGTATTGAGGGAGTAAATTTATTGTTCCCGGATTTCTGACGTGTAATAAATTATTTCTAGAGATAACGGAATGTAACGCTAGAGTTTGAACATGAAGTAATTAAATCGTCATCATCAACTCGCGGAAATATTAAATTCAATATAATACCGAAGATAATATAATTACTACATATTTAGTACTGTCGTATACATATAAGATATATTTTAAAAACTCTTGTTCGTTAGGATTAAGAGTTTTAGTTATCTGTCAGAATTTACTCATAGCGGAGATAGTATATACAAGGTGTCCCAAAATGCACGGGCAATATTTCAAAGATGAATTCCAGAACTTATTTAGATTCGAAAAGTCCATATAAACATATGTCCTAAACGTAACCGTTAACGAGTTATTGGTGACTAAAATTTTAGTTCAAAGAATTTTATGAAATAAATCTTCTTTTAATATATTTTTATTATTTTATTTACAAGAAATGTTCAAAATTATCCACATTGTGTTAGATACACAAAGCCGCACGTCGCAGAAGATATCGCTGCGTTCTTAATATGGTTGCTGGGCTATTCCAAATAATATCGGCAGCCTGCTGTATTGTTCGACCTAATTCTTCAACTGTGTGCACTTCAAGTGCATAAACAATCTGTTTTATGTGACCCCAAAGATAAAAATCTAATGGAGTCAGGTCCTACGAACGCGGTGGCCATACTACTGTAGCGGACCGCATTTTCCATTATGTTTATATTATTAGAGACAGTTGAACTTTGGGACATTATGCTCATAATTTAAATTTTTAATCTATACTCGCATAAATATTTCATGTAAAATGTAACTGCTAATTAATTTTTTGGCGTTTAGAAATCACGCCTTATTGATCTTGGGAATGGCCTTCCTTCACACGTGTTTTTTTTTTTGTAAAGGTTCTGCCCTTTACGAGTAGACCTAATTTATGAGGACTACAAACAAAATAAACATCAACTTTCATATACAATGAATGGATACGACTACCCATTCGGTAGTTGAATTTTATATTTACGTATTTAAAATATTCCCTTTCAGCGTTTTATTTCAGCTATTTACTGCAGGTAAATAGGTTAACAATATGACTTCGAAGTAGTTCATCTCAAGTACGTAATATATGCAATAACAGCTGACTTTAGTACTGTCTGTTGTTGCGATAAATGTTTGGTTTAGTTTAGGCCATAACCTTTCTAAATTATTACTTTTTTGTCGAACTAAACCCTCAAGTGTGATATCCACGCATGAAAGTGCTAATTAAATACTAAATTATGGGACTTATTTATTTAGTTTGGTTCTTCAGATTTTAGCAGCAAATTACCTTATTTTTACGAATATTGTTAGTTCCAAAATTAATGGGGCCATAAAATTCGTGTTGTTCCTAAAAATGGGGAGCACGTGCAGTGGATTCTCGCGATCGCGCACCCGCTTTGGGCCCATAAAAGCAGAAGTAAGCTTTTCTGAAGGATGAATCTTGATCTAAACGTCAAGAAGCACAGTTTCTTTACAGGTTTCCTTAACCCTTCACTTGCCAGCGCTTCGAGGTATCTCAGCTGCAGTGTCAAGTTCCCTTAATCCTCCACCTGCCAGAGCTTTGAGGTATCTCAGCAGCTTACGGCATCCCTTGAAGATTGCGTTTCGAGGTATCTCAGCTGCAGTATCAAGTTCCCCTAGCCCTTTACCTGTCAGCGCTTTGAAGTATCTCAGCAGCTTACGGCATCCCTTGACGATTGAGCTTCGAGGTATCTCAGCTGCAGTGTCAAGTTCTCTTAGCCCTTCACCTGCCAGCGCGTTAAGGTATCTCAGCAGCCTATGGCATCTCTTGACAATTGCGCTTTGAGGCATCTCCGATGCAGCGTCAAGTGATACCACATTGCACGTGTAACATTTAATGGCACATCTTCCAGTAATAAGGGTAAAGAGTTTTCTATAAAATATTCGTAATTCAAACGGTATGGCAATTCATATGGTCCAATTAGACGATCATTAAGAATACCAGTTATTATATTAATATCGACTATCGCCCGATTGAGAGAAAAAACTGGTATAATGATTTTATTCTGAGATACTAATACAGTGTGTCCTAAAACGTACCGGCAATATTTCAAGGATAAATTCCACAACTTATTTAGCGTAACGTAACCGTTAACGAGTTATTGTTTATTTCCTAATTTATATGGCTTCAATTTTAGTTCTGAAATACCGATGTAGTTGCCATGATCGCGTCTTTTGTTTGGTAACATTTGAACATCTTTTTTAACAAATTATTGTTTGTAACTTGTCAGTTTATTACTGTGACACTGAAGTTATTGGCTTCTTCTTTGTATCCTTATTCCCATCGTAATTCACAAGCGATTCACAATACCAATGTTATTTTTAAATGAAGATGCAGATATTCATTAAGTTTACGGTATGTGTGATGCAAATGCTTTAGCAGAACAGAAGGAATATCGTAGAATCGTATCAATGCGAGACATGCAGTCGGCCAAGGAGTTGTCCGTAAACTCATAAACGATGATGAACAAGTTCTTGATTTACTGCAAGAAGATTCGATTTAAGTGTGCGAAGAATTGCATTACGTACTGGAATATGTAGAAACCAGGTTTGGAAAATAATAGGAAATGCTCGCTTACAGCCATATCACCATCAAAGAGTTCAAGCTCTAGGTAATGATATTGAAGCTCATTTAAGATTTTGTAATTGGGCACAAAATAATCAAAAAATACCGGATATTTTTTGGACCGATGAAGTTTCTTTCACACGAGATGGTATCAATAATTATCATAATTTTGATGAATGGGCTGCAGAAAATCCTCATTTAACACGTTCGCTGTCCATATGTTACAACAGTATGCATCTGTATATGTCCCCCATAAGAATTGTTCATGTACCGTATATGGCACATTGGACTCTGTACTAATTTTTTTTAGCAGAACGTCCCATGACTCATATAGGTAACACACAAGTTTAGATTTGCATTTCCACATATGCAATTTGCATTCAGTATTATAGTGGATTATTGTGTAAATACATGTCGGTGTAGTAATATATTCTGACTATAGTTCATTTTTATTTGTTTATTTTTACAAAACTATATACTATAATATGCAACAATAAAAGATCACTAGCGGATGCCGAACTACAAGTTGAAATTGACGAAATGAGTGCTAGTGAAGAATTTGATGATGATATTGGAGATCCAAATTTACTCTTCTGAAGATATGCCTTCGAGTTATGAAGAGAGCGAAGGTAGTGATAATTCTGAAGTCATTGAAGAAACCACCAATGCCGACAACACAGATACAATTTGGTTTACTGAAGTTACGAATATTATACGATTACTTTTTACTGGTCAGTCAGGCTGCCAACAGAATATCCAACCAGAAAACCAGGAGATTCAACCAGTTGATGTTTTTAAAACAATAATTAACCATGATATTATCGATTTAATGGATTTGGAAACTAATAGATATGCAACGCAGCTTTTTCAATCTAATAGGCAATCTCGCTCTAACCGTATGTCATGCTGGAAAGATACAGATAGGGACGAAATGGTACGATTTATTGGTAAATGTACTTTACCTTTATTCAACTGCAAAATAAGTAAAAAGTGCTACTTTCCCAGGATTACTTCTCTTGATGGGTCTATTGCAATTTCCTTCTATCGAGAGCTATTGGAAACAAGAAATACTATATTACCATCCTGTTTTTCATCGTGTTTCCACTAGTTACAATAGATTTGCGTTGTTATTGAAGTGTTGGCATTTTTGCAATAATGAACAAGAACATGAAAGTAACAACTACAAGATACAGCCTTTGATTGACGCAATTCTAAAGTCAACCCAAAGTCTGTTTAGACCTGCAGATACTATTGTTGTAGATGAAACCATGATATCTTTTAGAGGTAGACTAAGTTTCAGGCAGTACAATCCAACAAAAGCAAGTAAATATGGCATTAACCTTTTCAAACTACGCACTCCTCAAGGATTTACGTGGAATTTATCTATTTATTGCGGACATACTAAAAAACTGCCAGAAGTAGACCTTCCAGGATCCACAGCTATTAGCCTTACCAAAGACCGTCTAGACGAAGGGAGACTGATAATTACAGATAATTACAATAATCGTCAACAGTCGCATAATTTATAATATAGTTACTAATAAAAACATAGGTTTATTGAAGTTTACAGGATCTGTTGTCAAAAGTTTACTTCAGTGAATAACAAAGCCATTTCTGATAAGCACTGTGCTAAGAAAACTAAAAAAGGTGCTCACAAGTTGGAAAATCTTCTAGACGATAAAGGAACTCCGATTCGCAAACGATGTCATGGATTCTATCAAATCCACAAAGAACAAGGTCTAAATTTTAAAGAAGCAGGAAAAAAAAACAAAAAGAGTAACTACAGTTTGCAAGCAATGTGATCAGGCATATTGCCTCCAATGTTTCAATAAAATCCATTAACCACTTTTTTATGTATTTTTTATTAAGTTTTATTATTAGTACACAAGATTACCCATTTGTAGTTGTATTTTTTCTATTTTTAGTTGTATTTTTAATAACAATACCATTAATACTTAATAATTTTGCATACTTTTCATTCTTTTGTTGAGATAAATTTTCAGTCAGAATAAGTGTTTTATTTCAAATTCTACGTATATACCAAATATGGCTCCCATCTATGCTAGCAAGTAATATAGAGGTTGCGCTACAGAGTCCCAAATAAATTATCATAGCAAGCACTATAATCTTTAAATTACAATCGAAAGTAGGTTAAAGTGTAAAACAAATATGGTTCATAGGACTTAGCATTAGCGTAGGGTATGAACCATATATGGCTCATAGGACAGGGAACGCGTTAAAAAGACGCTCACATTTTCAACATAGATTTAGTGTTATATGATAGCTGGTATTCTTAATGATTGTCTGATTGGACCAATATATCGGGGATGTACCCAAAAGATGACTTGCGCAGTTAACTTTTGGGTATGTGAAGGAGGTGGCCAAAAGGTGGCTTTCAAGATTAGGTTTTGGACATCTTTTATTGTTAACCTGTTAGCGACTTTGAAGATGTCTTAAGGTTGCTCTATGGGTAACTAATTTGTGACATAGTTAACCTAGAGGCTAGCTCTTGGTTAACTAATGGCAACCTTGTATTTTTGAGAGGTTAACTTTTAGTTATCTTTGGGTAACTTTGGTCATGCCGGTTTTGTTGTATTTACTTAGATAGTAAGTTTAACAAATATATTTTTTCTAGCACTTGATTACTGATTTAACACATTTACATTTTCATGACATGAACTTTGTCCGGTCGTTGTACGTCAACATCCTTATTAACTGGGCAAAGATGTAAATATTACAATTAGATGAGGATTTTTACAACATTTTCCAACCTTAACAGGCCCGCCTTGTCAATGCTCGGGTAATATCACAAATGGCCAGGAAAATTGGACAATTACGTAATTGTTTGGCCAATGTCATCAATATCCATATCCATAAGTTGTGAAAAAAAAAATATTTTTGTTAAAATGTTAATTATTTTTTGTTTAATAATAATTATATGCAACCACTTAACGGCAATTATATTAAAATCCGTAAGGGGAAGCTTCTTGTAAATGTGATACTCCTTCATAATAGCATGAAATTAAAACCGTAAATAATATTATTATTTTTTAATTCGAGAACAGTTTGCTATTAAAGAACTTCTAAAGTTTGCAAACTATTGATCAAAGGAATAAAGGCGCAAGAAAGTTCTGAAGGTGCCTGTTGCATAGATCCTACTTTCTTTAGCTAAACACTTGACAACTTACTTGACAACAACTTATTGGAACCAATAGACGACTTTTTGTAAGCTTGCTTTCAATGTTGCGCCACCTGAGATACTAGAAGCGAGAAGCACACTGAATAGCAAACTACACGGCTACTACTAAAAAATGCTATTGTTACGTAAAGCTCGATATTCTAAAATGCAGGACATTTATACCTTTTAACACATTTAATGAAAAAAAATGTGTTTTTTTATACATGCGTGCGTGTGCGGCGTATTCATTTAACACCATTCTATCCTTTTATTGATAAATAATGTCGGTATTGTCGGGAAAAAATTGAAATCATTTTGAAAACCCAATTGTAATGTGACACCCTTCCAGCAATAAAGTTTTTATTTGGTTGTAGGGCTCTGTTACGGCCCGATTTTCGGTTGCGTCTACGTCTAGATTGATTGAAATTATCCTTTGGAAACATGTATGCCCCAAAATATTCTGGCAGTTTTACAAGCTATTCCGAATTCGAATTGTGATTTATGAAACATTTAAATGTTTCGGCGAATGTTATTTCTTTTTGGTTGGAATCGTGCGTCTCGGCGTATACAATTTTAATATTTAAACAAGATGATTTTTTTATGTAAGAGCTTGTAAACAAAACTGTCTTCAAAGTTACTTCTTTATTTCGAATAATGTACAAAGAGGTGTGGCTGCCCTACAGCACTCAAACCCCATCATGTCTGTCCGTATTTCACAATAAACACCAAAGTAAAGAAGCTAATGCATTTGAAACCGACTTAATGCTCTCTTGTAAGTTTCTTTTCTGCCTAGTTCGCTAAGAGTACCGTAGAGTATATTTGTTATATGCCTGGGATATTTTTGCGTCAAATTCTTTTTAGACGAAAAACAGAGAGAAGTCCATTTATGTTTAAACTTTCCACGAATATTTTCTTTAGTTTATTTTTATTAATTTCTATTTTCAATCTATAAACTTACAATAAGCAAAACATATGGTTAAAACTACTAAATGCCATAAAGATAATGGCGGCGGTCAAATTATGCCTAGCTCAATCGAAGGGGCAAGCCTTCTAAGGAAGAAACCTCAGAAAAATGATACAAAGAATGAAATTTCTATGAAGTTGAAATCTAATGATTTTCAACGCAGAAGCAACTTTAAAGATAACATCATTTTTAGATTAAAATCTGTATAGCAAGTCCAGAAGTTTATATCTATTTAGTCTTTGTATATGAGCGCTATTATCTTATAAGTTTAGGACCAAAGCATTAGAATGAGATTCTAATCGACTGAGATTCCTTTCAATGGGCTTCACAATCACATTTTTGACTGACTCACTTAGGATGTCCACATTCCTCACAAAGTAGGGAGCATCAAACATTACCAGTAAAACCTTAGTTTGAGACCTTTCCATCTCATAACTTCACAACATCAGGCCACAGCACGTATTACACATACATATATATATATATATATATATATACATATGTATGTGCATATAGTACTTATACACCTCCAAACGCTACACACAGCGTACGTGTGTGACTCCAATCTGACGTCTTTGACTCCGTTTTCAGAATCGAACACGTTTACAACGTTTTTTGGGATAAGGGTAGCCCCCCCATCAATTCCCTACTAATATTAGTCGGAAGAGAACTCGACCCCTACACATACACTTACATACATTTGAGTTTTAACGACTGCCGCTAGAAGCGCTGCGGTATATACACTTATACACGTTGCTATACTATGCGGTTGAGTTTGACTCAGCACGTATAAAAACATATAGAGGGTCCGTTGGCCTCCATAATCTTGGCAACACGGTTGACACTATTTTGTGCACGAGCACGTACTCGCTGTTGCTACTGCTAGTGCGGACTACGCAGTGAAGGTAAATAAAATATTTATTCAAATTCTCATTATCTGGATGTTGGTATCTGCTGGTGTATCCCACAGCTGAATAGCATATGACCATATGGATGGAACATTGTATTGTACACAAGAAGCTTGTTGACGAGGGATAGTTTAGCTCTTCTGCGAAATAACCAATAGTGTTTTCTGAAGTTTCCACCAAGTTGCTTACGCTTCTTCCAGATATGCGTCCGCTTCAAGCGCTTATCCAGGTTTATACCCAGGTATTATATCTCCGGTACTTGTATTAGCGGTATATTGTTAATAAATACTGGCGGTGAGATACTCTTGCGCTAACTAAAGGTAATGTGGAATGATTTTGCTTAATTTAATTTTACACACCATCTTTTTGTCCATTGTACGACTTCATCTAGACTCTGTTGAAGGCTGTTTGCTGCTATCACTGAGTCAGTGTACGCTGCTATAATGACTTTGCCATCAGCAAAAGTTGCAGTAAGTGAAAGTTGATTTAAAGGTATATCTGGTGTGTAGATCAGATATAATAGCGGGCCAAGGATTACCTCCGGTTTTATATGGTGAGGAGCGTTCAGGTATTGTCCAAATTTAACTTGGAAGTATCTTTCTGACAAGTAAGACTCAAGGATTGTAAGAACAGAGTGGGGAAGGCATTTCTTTAACTTGAAGAGCAGGCCGGTATGCCACACCTTATCAAATGCCTGAGTATCATCAAGAAAGACAGCTGAAGAGTATTTTTTTCCTCAAAAGGTTGGGTAATAGCACCTACAACTATGGACTTGTTGAATAGTAGAATGGCCTCTTCTAAACCCACACTGGTGCTCTGAGATGGTCATAGTTTTTTGTATTATTGACAGTTATCTTCTAATTAGCAATTTTTCTATTAATTTACCTAATATAGGTAGTAAGCTAATTGGCCTATAGGAGTTAACTACTTGTAGGGATTTGCTAACTCGGGAATCACGATCACTTGTGCAACCTTACATTGCGCTGGGAGGTATCCTAACTTTAGAATAGCACTGTATAAATAGTTAACATTAAAAGACCTTTACGCGGGAGTTCTTTGATTAATTGTCCCGTACTTAGGACATAGGTGGGTTTTCTTTTGGGATTTAGATTGTTTTTGATCATAGTTTTAACGTAATTTGCGAAAGGAAATTGGAGTGGTTCACTAATATTGTAATATATTTGAACAATTTTCATATTGGTGCAATTACAGATAATTCGTTATTTTACATTACTTAATTTTCCTCGTTTTCGTTTTAAATAACAAACCTGAAACAGAAGTTATATAAAATTACGGAGATACGAAAAATCAGCGAAGATCTCCAATATGCTTGAATGCATTTTGTCTGAACAAAATATAAATGTCGCAACATGCTAAGAGAATAAAACATAAAGAAACGCAAAACTTTTCTAAAGGTAATTTTCCAACTTTAGTCAAGTAGCTTCAGCTTAACAAAATATTCTTTCAAACAAAAGTGTTTTACTCAACAAAACTGATATTGTTTAAGTTTATCCTACACAGAAATAACTTTATTCAAAACAATTCCTTGACTAACATTTCCGGTTTTGTACTAAACTAAATATATAAACGGATTGCTAAATGGAATATTAAATTATGGAGATATCTCGAAATTGTATTGAATGTACAGAACGTGCTGTATGTAAGTCGAAGCTTCATAAAATGTAAATATTTCTGGACAACGAATGTTTCACCGATACAATTGGTTGCCAGCAAACCATATTAAATATTAGGTTGGACAATATCTGGGACAACAGTCCTGTTTGCTTCAAATACATCGGCTATCAAATATTTGTCTACCAACGTTAGCAGCATCGTGACGTGAAACGAAACAATAAGCTCTACTGTGTTTTACTACGAGTGTTTGTGTGTTGAAACAGCGCGCTATGAATTCCTTTATTATTCAGGTTATTCCTTTTTTTCTATCGCCTTCGGTATTAATTTTTCCGTTGGAGTTGTCGGAGATTGATTTGTTGAAAGGTAATTCCGGTAATCTTGCAAGAATAACATATTTAGGAACAGGATAATAAAATACTTTTCTTGCAAACCGCTAGAGAAATTTCTGTTTCCAGGTCTACATTAGATGGAAAACTATAAGAAACGTTTTCCAATTAGTAAATAATTACTTTAAGTACGTCTTCTGATATGTTTCAGTATTTATCATACCGATAACTATATGAATGCAATACTGTTTTCATAACGTGTAGGCAAATTTGTTAAAATTATTTTTCAATTCTCCAAGGCTTTCCGAATTGTTGGTGAAAACAATTAAACTGTTCGCTTCGAAAAACAAATACAAATAACAATAATTATACACGCTTTCCCCAGTGGTCTAACGCGATACTTGCATAGCATTCAAGATTGTACAGGAACAGAGGTTCCGGAAGGAGAAATTTAATTACGGCGATAATCAATTCGTTTGGTGTGAGGAACGACTTGCTGGGATTGTGGCGTACTTTTCTAGAGCCTTAGTGAGCCCCCGGGATGCGACCACATTCGGTATGCATTGCAGCAGGACAGGCGTTCCACGGGGTAATGTCCTCTGGACTCGATATTAAATATGTACGTTTAACCTGTAGGATGTTTGTCAACCAGACACCCCGAGTACCATACTGTCGAAGGTTTACGGACAGAGAAAAATTGGTTTACGTAGGGTTGCCAAAGTCAATAGATCCGTGCTTATGTATTCGAGCTTCGAATTTAGAACCTTTCTCTGTTTCAGCGCTATAAAATTATAAGGAGGTTGTATATATTACTACCGACACACATTTCTCTTAGATTTTATTCCATACCTTACGTTGCTTTTTAACATTCCGCCAGCTTATTATTACATAAAAAACATAGTAAAAGGTTGTAATAACATAATAACATTAGCAAATTAAACAGTGTAATAGTATTCGACTTTATAAGATTGTTAAGATGTTCAAATACATGTTGGTAGAAGAAAGAATGTATTTTTTCTATTATGCTCACGTACAGGGTTCCACATTTTTTAAAGATTACACAGATCTATAATTTCAAGTTTAGGAACGTTGTTTTATTTCTGATACCTATTCTTATATAAATTCCAATAAGGGCTGGTCGATGTTGAAATGGAATAAAACAAGCTGTGTGTGAGGTATTAACGAAATTCTTTCTTTATTTGAAAGGCCCATGTATGCCATTATGTATGGAATATAACATCGTTCAAATGTCCGCCGCGGCTTCTCACGGTGGCACGGATCCGAGTGGTCCAATTTTCAATGACTCTGCCGGCTGAATTTGAGCGATGGCATTGGATATGTTGGCTTTAAGGGCATCGGTCGATTGCGGCTTATTGGCATAGACCTGCGACTTCAGGAAACCCCACAAGAAAAAGTCTAGCGGGGTCAAATCGCACGATCTTGGTGGCCAATTCACGTCACCTCTGCGGGAGATAACCATACCTTCAAATCGTTCATGCAGAATGTCCATCGTGGCATCTGCTGTGTGGCATGTATCCCCGTCCTGCTGGAACCACATGTCGTCTACCTCCATATCGTTCAATTTGGGCCAAAAGAAATCCGTTATCATCGTTCTGTAGCGCTCGCCGTTGATGGTGATGGCCTCACCAACGTCATTTTCAAAAAAGTACAGACCAATGACGCCGCCGGCCCAAAATCCGCACCAAACAGTAACTTTTTGTGGATGCATTGCCACCTGGTGAACCTCGTGTGGGTTAGCGTCATCCCATATACGGCAATCTTGCTTGTTAACATAGCCATTCATCCAAAAATGCCCATCGTCGCTAAAGATGATTTTTCGGCCAAAATTGGGGTCCTCCTCCAAACGCTCCAAAGCCCAGTCAGCGAACAAACGGCGTTGTCTATGGTCATTAACTTTGAGCTCCTGGGTCAGTTGGATCTTGTACGGGTGTAGGCCCAAGTCCCGACGCAAAATTCGCCAAATTAAAGTCTGCGAAAGGCCGAGTTCTTGTGCACGGCGAGGAATTGACTGCCTCGGGTTTTCCTGTACACTTTCACGGACCGCGTCAATGTTCTCGGCCGATCTCGCCTTCCTTTGACGTACGGGTGTTGGATGATTGTTTACCGAGCCGGTTGTCTCGAATTTGGCCACCAAACGTTGGAGAGTCGACTTTGAAGGGCCGTCTGCCGTAAAATGGGCGCAACGCGCGGAACGTTTGCACTGACGAACCCTCATTTTGATAATAAAGTTTTATCATTTGGACGTGCTGCTCAATCGTGTAACTCGCCATGGTGATTTGGCATCAGTGAGTAGTGACTGAATAATAAACACCAGATTATACAGACGCCACCAAAACAACATGGCCGCCACAGCCTGCCAACATCGACCCGCCCCAATTAAAAAACCCTTTAAATCGACCATTCTAAATTCAATGCACCGCTTAGTTTTCGGTTATCACCTACGGTTTTTTCGCAAAATAGGAAAATGTGCTTGTTCATGAAAATATAACATTTTTTTAGTTTGATAAAATAAAATAATACATAATAATAATAATACATAATAGTTTTAATTTTATTAAATGAAAGTTTACCAAATTAATTAGATTAAGTTTTTTTGGAATGTAATCTCTCTCGTTTATTTTGAAAGCTCCGTCTCGAGGTTTTTTACCTGTATTTCACATCTGGGGTATCTCGCTTCAATGACCAGCAGTAGTCAGCCATCATTAACATTCCATCTCCCTTGGTATCGCCTTTCCATTTCCTTTATATCCTGGTGAAATCGTTCTCCTTGTTCGTCACTAACATCTACGAGATTTTCAGGGAAATAGTACAGGTGAGAATGAAGATAATGGAATTTAATGCTCATATTGTAACCCAATTTATGGAACTTATTCAGCATATTTTGGACAATGTTTGTATAGTCTGGGTGCTTGTTGTTTCAAGAAAATGTTCTACAACATCTTTCAATGCACACCAGGTTTGACATTCAACATCTGTCATCGTCGGTTGAAACCTTTCATCAGATTTTAAAGCTCTAATTGGAGGTCCAATGAAAATACCTTTTCTCAACTTCGCTTCGGAGAGTGAAGAAAATTTGGAGCAAAGGCATTTGAAACATTCTCCTTCCTTATTTAAAGCGTTTACAAAATGCTTCATCATTCCCAACTTGATATGGAGAGGAGGTATCAATATTTTCTGTGGATCAACCAAGCTTTCATGCATTACATTCTTAGTTCCAGGTAGAAGTCTTTCTCGCGTGGCCCATTTCTTCTGCGTGTAATGTTGATCACGCACTCTGCTGCCGCACTCACACAAAAAACAAGGGTACTTTGTGAATCCAGACTGCTGATCCAATAGCATGGAAATGATTTAAGGTCACTACAAAGTTGCCAACCATATTGGTGATACTTTATTTTATTTAACAACAATTCAAGATCCTCATAAGTCTCTTTCAAGTGAACAGAGTGAACAACGGGTACCGAGGCATATTTATTACTATTGTGTAAAGGAACTGCTTTCAAACTTCGTTTCGATGAATCAATGAATAGCCTCCAAGATTCAGAGTCATATTTTGCAGCTCCCAACGTCAATATTAAATCAGGAATGTCAATGCAGTACACCAACGATCCTTCTTGGGAAAAGTAGGGCTCGAAATCTTTTTCGCGGTTTCTGTACCAAGCAAATGAAGTTCCTGGGGCCAGGAAATGTTTATCCTGAAGTCTGGATTCCAGAATTTGTGCAGCGTCCTTCGGAAGACCTAAGTCTCTTATCATTCAGTTCCGTCGGTGTGAAAACTTGTGGTTCCTGTGTTTCATATTCGAAAACGTTGATTTGATCACTCTCGTCAGTATCATTTTCAGAAGACATTTCTTCGCTGGAACGTGCTAATGTGAGTGGAATAGCAACGTCGGGTCCATGAGGAACTGGCCGTATCGCAGATGGGACGTCAGGTTAGGAAATATCTTTTATATTTCTTGAATTGAATCCCTTTTGCGTTGCAAGAACAAAAATAACAGTCGTCACCATGGTTTCTTGGCTCCCTCCCCTAGGAATTCCAAAAGACCAAGATTTTCTTCACCTTTACTCCGTTGCCTCAGTTGTTCAACACAAATGGTGCAGACTCTGTGTGTAGGCCATGGCTTATCTTAATCCCCACTACTAAGAACTTTTCATTATTTGGTAATTAAAACTAACCAGCAAGTCATTTCGTTACGGGTCGCTTGCCTGAGTGAGTATTCTTGTAGATGTAGCGTTAGAAAATAAGTGCTTTTGCCCGAGTAGCAGTAATGTAGGTTGCAGTACAGCTTAGCTACGAACTTTACTTAGTAGCTTGTAATGGAACTAGCTACATGTTAATAGTAACTTTTTCATCTCTGAGTATTCGGATAAATTTATGTGACGTAAGCATTTAAGAGAAGAAAAATAAAACTACAAATCAATAATAGTACCACTACTAAGTTATAGTACAGAAGTAAAATACAGAAGCATTGAAAGTTTTTTCGTGAAAATAACGCAATGAAGCGGAGACCGAGAAATTAAGATATATACCAATAATTGAACGTTGTAAACAGATAACAGATGATCATCGAATACATGAGACCAAAGGTAGCTAATACGATATCAAAAATACCAAAGGTATTACCAGCGGAAAATGAGAGAAAGCGATGGGTACCATAATAAGTCATACATTCTATTTCGTGAAACGAAGAAGAAGAAGAAAACAAGAACGTAGTGGTACGGCCCTACAAACTTTAAGAATTATTACAATATTTGTGAGCAGAGTAACTAGAAAAACCGCAGGGAAATAATTTCTAAAGAAATTTAGGATACATCCATGGAAAAATCAAAAGGAGAAAATTCAAAGAAATAAAATAAATAATAACCTACAGAGATGTAATTTGAAGTCAGTCAATAAAATCTGAAAAGGAAGTTATATTTGTGAACATTACACATTTTTAATAGTTTCCAAGTTACAATGCAAAATGTCATAATTTCACACAGTTGAAGTCGCCTCCTACATATGTTGAGAGAAACTGTATACGGAAAACTGTCCCAACTTGGTGTTAATGGCTATCAGCCGCACATGCACAGGCTTAGAAGCACATAAATATAGAATGTGCCCTCTTAAATTCAATTTTAAGTTTATAGCTTTCGTTAACATTCCGTATTTATTGCAGCGTTTAGGTAATCTATTTATAGACAGATTATTACAAATTTAGATCGTCACCACCCCGATGATGTGGTTTCGAAATGTCTTTTTATAGGTCAAGTTTCTTCGCAATGTCTTCAGTAAAATTAATTTTTATGAAGAAATGATAACGCCTAAAAGTTGGCAGTTTTAAATTCATCATATATATATATATATATACGTAATATATATATATATATATATATATATATATATATATATATGCTGTGGTTGGTTTCCAGAAATTCTTCCGCGTAGCAACTTCTTGGTCCTGGGACGGACCGGGCTGGTTGTCTTGACGACGTTTCGGCAAAGTCACATTTGCCATCTTCAGGTCTTGTCGGATAACTTTCTGCTGATGCTTCTTGTAATACGACTATATATATATATATATATATATATATATATGTAAATTGTATCCTGATATACGGGGTGGAAACGTTAACTGGAATACATTCTAGGATATACTGTATTTCTGTAGACATTCCTAAACCACGTCAATGTTATTTGTTCACTGGCTATATTTCAGCAGTCAGGTTCTTAGTTTATCTTCACCCGGAGGGATGCAATCAACCATAACTTTTTTATCAAACGTAAGGGTATGATATGTAACACATCGTTTGAAACCTCATTTCAAGAGGAATACAACGCATGTTTTGTTTTCTAATTACTCTAGGACGTTACGTGTTAAATCAAATAAACCTTATAGTTTAAGTTAATCGCCGTTTAATGTAGGAGATGTTCAAAATATGCACCATGTCTTAGTTGGCTAAAAGCCAATCGCTGAATAAACCCGTTTCTTACATTTTTTAACATTTCCGGTGAGATTTGCCTGATTTCATGTTGCAGATTCTCAATGTTGTCTGGTATCAGGCGTGAAATTAGGCAAACCTCACCGGAAATGTTGCAAAATGTGCGAAATGGCTTTAATCATCGATTGGCCTTTTGCCAAGAAAGGAACGGGTCCGGACGTTTCGCTGGTTGGGGGTTGGGGTTGGTTGGGCTCAGAGACGATTTGGCGCAGGGATAGTTTAGCGCAGGGACGGTTGAGTGCAGGGACAGTTGGGCGCAGAGACGTTTCGGCGCAAGGACAGTTTAGAGCAGGGACGGTTCGGTGCAGGGACTGTTGGGCGCAAGGCCGATTTGCTACAGGGACAGTTTAGCGCAGGAACGGTTGGGCGCAGGGACTGTTGGACGCAGAGACGTTTGGGCGCAAACATAAATTAAAGTTGTTTATCGTATAAAAAGATTTGCGTTATTAATAAGATCGCAAAAATATCCAATTTTATAAATAGATCCAGTTGAAAAAACCACTGATTCTTTTAAATATGTTCACTAAACGTCAAGTACGTATTTATTTGGTAGTTTGCCTTTCACCTAGATGATTACAATTTGCTTATACGTATATCAATTAAGAAACACAAATTTTAAGGTTAAAAACCTATTCTATGTATACAGGGTATGACGTCACTACCTGTAGGAGAGGTGAAAAGAAGTTGAAACAAAAGAGTGGTTATTTTCTCTAAATCGACTATTAATGAAGTTATGGCATGCTTTAGTTAAATACTGAAGCAGCCGAAACAATAAATGATATTAAGTGGTATTTGATACAAACTGTCGACGTTACTATGGAAATGATATTATTTACTTGTATGTCAAACAGCATAGCACCTTATAGTTGATTTCTCTGCTTACGCTTATTAACAGTGTTGATAATGTTTACTTTTCGACGCGAGCGTACGCCGATTTCCATTACATGTACGGTTTGTGTGATGGAAACTCAGTAGCAGCTGCTCGAGAATATGGGTTGAGATTTCCAAATCGGCGACTACCAGACCGACCAGTCTTTCAACGAGTGCATAATCACCTACGTGAACTGTCCCGAAACCGTCGACTGAACGTCCAATACAGTAAGTACTGGACAATGAGATTGAGAGAAATTCGTTTTAATCCCAACACCTCTGCTCTTCGTGTATCTGCACAAGTTAATGTATCACGAATGCGAGTTTGGAGAACATTAAAATGTCAAGGTTTATATCCATTTCATATCCAGCCTGTTCAAGCCCTCTTACTACAGATGTTGCTGGTCGTATGAAATTTTGCCGCTGGATCATTCAAATTCAAAACCTACATAAAATAATTTTATTCACGGATGAGGCAACATTTGCAAAGAATGAATTAATGACCAGAAAGTACAGCCACTCTTGGGATTTGGAGAATCCAGACAAAATCACAGTGTCAAATTATGAACGTAGGTTTTCAGTGAATAACTGGTGTGGAATTATTGATAACCTGCTCATTAAACCGCAGACAGATATTTAAATTTTTGTAGATCATTTGGAAGGATTGTTAGATGATGTCTCTCTGGCGATCCGACATGGTATGTGGTACCAACACGATGGTGCCCCTGCACACGTTGCATTACGTATGAGACAATTTTTTAATCAACGGTTTGAAGGACGTGTGATTGATAGAGGAGAACAGCACCCCTGGCCCTCAAGATCTCCGGACTTAACTTGTTTAGATTATTATTTGTATGGTCATATGAAAGATATGGTAGCTATACCAAACACTAGCAGAGACTGTTGAAGATCTTAGAGGACGCATTTTTGAGGCAGCGGAACTATGCTACGTAGAGCAACCAGATCTCTCTCAAGGAGAGCCAGAATGTGTCTCGAGAGCAGCGGTGGCCATTTTAAACAATCTTTAGAGTGAATTGAATCTAAAATAAAAATAGATATTGACTTTCCTGAAATTGTAATTATTTAATAAATAATAATTTAACACTCTATATTTTGAAAACGGTTTACTTTATGGTATATGTTTTATTAGAATTTTTAACTATATTTGGTCTAAAGATTACGTTCACGATGTAGTGATCTCACGTTGTGGGACACCCTATATACGCCTTTTCTTCTAAAATATTCAATTTTTCGTCTAGTTTGCAATTACAGAAATACGAAAAATTTGCATTGTTCCATTAAACGTAGCTATTGACGCCGTTGCCTTATTAAATATTCAATATCAAGTGCAAGAATGTAGCTGTTCCATAAGTTTGGAAAGGTGGTCTTGCGACAATCCTTTTGAAGTCGACCAAGCCTGAAAATGAGTACTTTCTCCACGACTCTGTAAAATTTTCATTGACTTAAATTAGTCATTGTGCTTGAAAAACTATTTTTTTTAAAGAAACATACTATTTACCATGAAATTAAATTAAATAAGCACAAAATAAGAAAATAGTATTGTTCAAACGCTGACAAACAGAAGAAATTTAAAAAATGTGTGTGAGTAAGAGTTCTTTTTCTTCTTCTTATTCTTCTTCTTCTTCTTCTTAATTTTTAATAAGTCTGCGGTCCGTTCCTTCACTTTCATTCAGTGTTGTCCTTCCATATTTTTTCTTATTGCAAAAATTTGAATAACCTACAATTGCGTTATACTAATTTATTGCAATGAAATTAGTCTACATATTTTAATCAAACCATAATACCGCTCAGATGAAATTTTTATTTTTAATATTTGTTATCATAATATATATATATATATATATATACAGTGCTTCCCGAAAGTTATGGATAAATTCTATAAAATCGTGGAGAAAAATATTTCATAAAAATGCTCGGACACGTCGATTTTATAGAATTTATCCGTTACTTTCGGGAAGCACTGTATATACGAGTATATATGCAGCGAGTTTTGACAGCCTAAGTCGTATATTGCATTATTGCTCTCTACTCTTCTCTATCTTGCCAGGTGTCCCCATCTAATCCTCGATGTATCATCGTCTCCTACACCTGGGTTTTCCATTTTACGCTGGTCTCCTTCGTTTCCGTCTTTCTGGCGGAATCCATTCATACATCTTTTTGGGCCATCTTTCTTGTGGCATTTTCCTGACGTGTCTACCAGACTTTCCTTTGGGAAATAAAGACCTTTATTATTATTATTATTATTATAAGTCTCTTCCTATCTATTTCATCCAACCCAGTTTTCTCGACATTCATCCTTCTTCTCACCTCTTCGTTTCTTATGTGGTTCATTTTACTAATTCTACTACTTCTTCTTAGGAAGTCCATTTCTACAGCCATCATGTTCTTTGCATTTGCCTTCAATATCTCCCAGGTTTCAGCACCATATGTTAATATTGTTTAGTTGTCTTATTGCCTGCCGACTTTGGCCAATCCTTGATATAATTTCTTGACTTGTGTTTCCTGTTTTAGAGATCACTACTGCCAGATATTTGTAGTTATCACATGCAGCTATTGTATTATCTTCTATTTGCAGATCCTCATTACGTTCTCCTATTACTAGGTAGTTTGTTTTTCCAAAGTTTATGTCAAGGCCCCATATCGAGTACGTCTCTTTTAATTTCCTCAACATATAAGATGTATCGTCAGTGTCCGCTGAAATCACAGCCCGATCATCGGCAAAAAGCAAGGTGTACAAATACCCTTCATTTATCGAAATCCTCATGGCATGACACTTTCTATTCCACTCCTTCACTCCTGTCACATACATTTTGAACAAATTTGGAGATAAATAACACCCTTGTCTTAAACCTTTAATCGTTTTAAATGCTTCCAATATCAGATTTTTATTTTATTTTATTATTACGCTAATGCAGTCCCGATAGATATTTTTTATAGCATTTTGGTATGTTTGGTGTATCTGGGCTTTCTTTATGACTTCGAATAGCCGGTGACGTGGTATCATAATAAATACTCTGTTCAATTAATTAAATATTGGAAAAATTACATAACTGAATCCTAATCACAAATTTATATCGAATTACCAAAACAGTAATTGTTCATATCATATAATATTCCTCAGTGCAGTATTTTTCATGTGGACATCGACATCCCTGTATTTTTTTTCTTTTGTGGGCAAGCAACTAGTTGTTCATAGATACACATCAACAATATTTACAGAAACACTGTATATTTAAGTTACAGAATTTATCCCAGTTAAAAATTTCCACACGGTAGGTCAACTAGTTTTCATCTGTCCAAGGTTCGAAAATATCTAACAATCGAACATCTCTGTTAAAATTCAATTTTTCTGAAAATACTGCAATTAACAAATATTTTAAGTATTAGTTTAGATAAAACTGAGTGTCTACGAATGTCCACTGCAGCCGAAATATTAAGAAGTATTTTAGATATTTCTTGCTACAAGTTTAACGGTTTCGTCATGTTCGTTAAAAATTCCATCAGAAGAGAAGCTGTTGGCGATCAGAAAACTCTTTCATTCTATGTTTGAAAAAATTATGATTAATCAGTTTTAACGTATTTTTTCTATTTCGGTTTTATAAAGCCGTTCTAAGCGCACTGTTTTAGCTTAAAAACAGTACGTTAAGGAGGCCTATAATCGTACTGTTTTTAGTTTGTTTTTTTACGATGTTGGTAGTTCGATTTGAATTTGAAATGTCAGT